>JAGFMF010011601.1:1533111-1549336 GCA_019455555.1 Galemys pyrenaicus
TGCCTGTTCTGCTCCCGCTCTCTGTGGTGAATCCTCTCACCCCCCACACCTCTGGCCTGTACCCCAGTGCTTGTACGCATAAATAAATCTTTAAAAAAATAAAAAAAGAAATAAAAAAGAAAAAAAAATGGAAATATCACACTACTAGACTCAAACTATACCACAAAATTACAATAGTCTAATCAGTATGTACTATAATAAAAATTAACACACAAACCAATGCTCTAGGATTGAAAGCACCAATATAAACCTACACTTATATGGACAGTATATTTTTTTCATGAGGCCAAACTCATATTATTGAGAAACAATAACATATGTATGTTATTTTATGCCAATGAGTCAAGAGTATAAAACAAATGAAACTATCTTCAATAAATATGATGGAAAAACGGGTCAGTCATATGCATATTAAAGAATATAAATAACTATTTCACACCATATACAAAAATTAACTCAAAATGGATTAAAGTCTTGGATGGGAGTCCTGAAACCATACAATATCTAGAAGAAAACATAGGCAATGTACTCAGAGAAACTGGCTTTGAGGATATCTCTGGTGACTTAATTATAACAGCAAGGGAAACAAAAGCAAAAATATAAAATGAGGCTACATTAAACTAAAAAGTTGTTGCACAGAGAAACAAACCATCATTAAAACAACAAGGTACCCTAGCCAATGGAAGAAATACATGTATATCACACATCCAACAAGAGACTAAATATCCAAGATCAACAATGACTACATTGTTCAGTAATAAAAAAAATATAGCACAAAGAATGGACAGAAGAGCAAATAAACACTTCTCCAAAGAAGACATATAGATGGCCAACAGACACATGAAAAAACGTTCATCAACACTTATCAGGGAAATACAAGTCAAAATTATGAGATACCTCCTCATATCTGTGATATAGAACATAAAAAAAAAAAGATAAAAACCAACAAATGTTAGCAAGACTGTGGAGGAAAAAGGATACTTCAGCACTGTGGGTGGGAATATTGACTGTCCCATTTTCCATGGTAAACAATATAGAGGGTTCTCAAAATATTAAAATATATCTAGCATATGATCTAGCAATCTGACCAGGAGATGCAAAAACATGAATTTTCAGGGATATATGAGTCTCATATATGAAAACAATCTAAGGGCCCAAAGTCAAATAAGTACACTAGGAAGATGTGGTATATACATATAGTACACATGGAACACTACTGAGGGGAAAACAATGATGTCTCTTGCCATTTGTAACAACATGTATGGAATGGAGGGGGTTGCTCAGTGAATTAAATCACAAAGAGAAAAATAATTGAGATAATTTAAGTCATATGTGAATATAAATAAACAAAAGAAAGGAAGACAAAATTAAGACAGATGAACTGCGGAAACATGACTACAGAATTGAAGCTACCAGGAATAAAGGTGATGGGAGTAATCTGGGTGTGTGTGTGGGGGGGTCATTGGGTTATGATAGAGGATTATGAGTGTATTAATTAAAACAATTTTTTTTTAATTTAAAAAGAAGGTCATAAGATCTAGCTCAAACCGCTGCAGTGTACTTCAAATATTTATAGCCTATGCTCCACATACTCTTTTTGGATATCTAAAGACAATCCAAACTTAAAATGTAAAGAACAGAAACCTTTATATTCCAATACAAACTTTATCTTCCCCAGGATTTCCCATTTAATAATAGCATGATTATTCATTCAGTTATTCATCCATAAATAGTTCTTATAAACGTATCCTTTACCTAGTTACTTCTCTGCTCTGCCACCACTAGCACCATTGTCACTATCATCTACCTGATACAGTGAAACAGCATAGTAAATGCTGCCTTTGCTTCTGCTTTTGTTTTTCTATTGCTTTATTTCTTATTCTCCACAGAATAGCGACAGGATCTAATTAATGTCTGTTTATAACTACAGTGATTTCTTACCACATTTCCTGTCCACACAGGAATGGATCAGACCTCAACTCCTTTCATATCCCCCATATCTCCACTCCTCTCACTTACACCAGCCAAAGGGATCTCAATAGTCTTCAAGCATGCCATATCTTAGTATTTACTCTTCCCTCTGCTCTAAATGCATACCCACTGTGTGATCATATTACTCACTTCTTTATTCATACTCACAACTTTAATGTCATCACGCAAGATTCTTCTTGACCACCCCAATTAAAACAAAACCAAATACTGCCCCTAGACACTGTCTCCCATCCTTTTTCTTCATAACATTTATTGCTAACTGATTACATTATATTACACATCCATTTTGTCTTCTCCTATCAGAACATAAACTTCATGAATGCAAGACATCCTTTCCTCCCCCACCCCACTAAGGTAACCAACCATTTTGGTTAGCCTTGGACAGTTTCAGTGGTAGTATCAAAAGTCCCAGACATGGAAATCTCTGAACACCAAACACTCTAAATCATCCAAACCAGTTGATCATCAGCCTAGACAGTCCCACATCATACCATCAGCACCCTGAACAATCTCTGACATTTAAGGAAAAATTGAGTATTTAAAAAACCAAATGTTTCTTTTTCTTCCCACGCCTCCCCATTCAAGAACCATTATCTTTTCTATCTTTCATTTATTTATTTTTAGATTAAGGGTATATTTACATTTTTAATATATTCATTACAAATGACCTGATACTCATGGATTTATTTTTTCTTATGTAGTTATAGTCTTTAAAATGGGACAGGAGGGGAGAGGTAGAATACTTCTACTTTAATAGCTTTGAACTTTGATGTCTCTAATGGTTAATTTCCTGTCAACTTGACAATGCAATGAGGTGCCCAAATACTTGATTTAAAATATTCTAGGTATCTTTGAGATGGCTTCTAAATGAGATTAAGGTTTGAAAGAACAGACTAAGTAAAGCAGATTGTTTTCCCCAATGTGAATTAAAGTCCAAATTGAAGGCCTGAATAGAACCAGTTTATTAAGAAAGAATTCACTACCTCTCACTTTAATCTCTCTCTGCCTCACTGTTATAAGGCTGAGAAATCAGTCTCCTACCTTCAGACTCAAACTTACACTAAAACTTATACCATTGGCTCTCCTGGCTCTTAGGACTTTGAATTCACACTAGAACATTTCATAAGCTTACCCAAATTGCCAACTACAACTATAAATGTTGGCACCTTATAGCTTCCCTAGTTACACAAAACAATTTCTTACAATAATCTCTTTATACACACACACACACACAATCTCCTACAGATTCTGTTTCCCTGGAGAATTTTGACTAATGTAACACATATTAGAATCCCTCGAGGAATTCATTAAAAGCTCAGAGGCAAAGGGGTGAGATCCAGGAATCTGTATTTTTAATAAGCCCCTGAGTGACTTTAAGGCATGTGAAAGCTTGAAGCCCCAGTGCTGCAAATAAGTTACATTGACATATTTTGGCATTTTTACCTGGCCCTGCTTTAAACAAAGGGCATAATGAAATTTTTTTTTTGGCTTCTCCCCACCTCCAAAAAATTCTGTCTAATTCTTGTAAATGTGTTAAAATTTTCTTTACTGTTTCACAAAGGTGTAGCTTATTAAAGAAGGCTCAACTATTCTCTACCATAGGCTTAATTTCAAATTCACTTTCCTCACAGTCAACAAGAAATCAGTAAGTTAACATCTCTGTTAGTCTTTCAAATAGCAAGCAGCATCTTATATCTCCTTTTCATTCACTTTAATATGGGTACCTCTTCCTTTGGATCTTATCTATTCTGAATAGTTATTGGAAAATAAATGTATGTGAGTAGCATCAAATCTAAAATAATCACAAGAACATTTTCTTAAAATAATAAAACCAATAGCATTCCTAGAACATCTGATAAAAGATTAATTCTGCCCTCAAAAGTAAAGTATGATTTTGCATATTAAGATTAGGATACCACTGATAAATTAAAAATGGGCCTTCTTGACACTCAGCTTTCAAAAAGATTATGTTAACAAAGAATATTTCAGGCACTAAGGTTGCCTGAAGCATAAATAAAATCATTCCCTATTTAAAAATGGTGAGAAGTAACAGAGGTTAAATACATATGATCAATTAGTTAAATATCCTGCCCAACATCAAGTCATTCTTATATCCATTAGGAAGGGGAGAGGAACTCAGACAAGGATTCAGGATGGAAAAAAGTACAAAGAATTAGAGATTTCAGAGAGAAGAAAAAGGGTGCTAAATTTTTTCTTCAAGCCATCAGAGTAAAAGAGTTCAGAGGACCTCCAGCATAGCATTGTAGAAAGCCAACCAAGTCCATAAATCCTTGGGTTATAGAAACACTCCTGAGAGTATTTTAACAGACTAATGAAAAGGCATTATAAGACTTGAGTGATGTTTGACTCCAATTCCAAAGATAGGAAAATTTGGAGCTAAAGGTCTGGAAGAGAAAAATAAGAGTGGACTGCACGATGCAGGTACTGGTGAGTATCAACTTCCCTAGAACTCTGGAATCTGATTACCTAATCTCAAATTCTGAATGGAGCATTTAACAAGCTGTGAAATTTTAAGCAAATCATTTCACCACTCTATATTTTTTGCTTATGCTTCTAAAACATAAAGAAAATAATAGTAGCTTCCTAGTAGGGTAAAATATGAAGGGTAAAGAACACAAGTAAAATGTTGCAAACAGTGCATGACACATTGTAGTTGCTTATACATTTTAGCAGTAATTATCATAACCATCCCAAATTTCCCTTCTGTGTGCTAATTCTTAATGAATTAAGGGGTTCATATGTTTTTTTAAAAATAGTGTAAATTATGTTAGCTTGTTCACTTTCCTGGTTAGTCCTTGCAATCTCGATCATAATTTGTGGGTTGTAACAAATACTGTTTTATATATCATGAGAAAAACAAGGATTATTTAAGAAATCTTATTTACTAATACAACCTCTAGTTTAAATTAGCATGATAAAATTATTTTATTAAATTCAAACCAGTGAAATTTAATTTTTACCTTTCTATTATTAAAAAAATTGAAATACATAAAAATGGCAAAATAGTGAAATAAACCTCCATGTACTAATCATCTGATTTCACTATTTCTAATTTATGGCCAAGCTTATTTCATCAATAACTTCATCCACTTCTAAAACATCATGATGTGAATATTTAACATGATGTGAATATTTCAGTACCTCTCTAAACAACACTTTTTAAAATCATAATGATAATACCACTGTCATTTCAGCAAAAATATTCATGTGAAACTTAAAATAAGAAACAAACTATATATAGCATTAATGTAGTAACAGTCCAACATAGTAATCTTTAAATCTCATTAAAATTTTACCATAATTTTACAAAAACTGACCTTTTGTCAACAAGGACACTGAAATTCATAACCAATCATTGTCTAAATGTCTAAAATTCCATTAGTGTCCAATGAGAATCTGATCATTTGATTGCTTATTTGAACTGTTCTGATTTTTGCTCATTCTTATCTCACTTAATGTTAAGTCTAGATTTGGAAAAATCATATTGGCTGATAAAAGGATAAAAGGAGATTTATAAGTTATGCATTAAAGTACTGTGAAACAGAAAGACATTGGTTCACAACTAATGGCCTACTTTTGTGCCTATTAAAAAGATATAAGTATGACTTAACCACATTCGTTCCATTTGCTGACCATATTAAAAGTTTCTTTGACTAATACTGCTTTAGATTATTGAAATCCAATATTTGGGTGATCTAAATGAAATAAAAGCATTAATCTTATCTGCATCTATTCATCCAATTCTCTATAAAGATAAACACTAATGAATTCAACAGCCATAGGTATATGTAGCAATAATATTTACAAAGTATTTCCTAGTTCATATTGCATTTTTGTACTTGCCCAGAGAAATAAACAGGCAGATGCAATTTTCCATTTAATAAATAAAAAAACATAAAAGTTAAAGTAACTGCCTAAGGTTACACGAGTTAAGTGTTCTTTTCATTAAAACTTACTTAATAACAGACTTAAAATACAACCAAATAAATTATATAAGCACTGAACTGGAAGCGAATTAAATGTAAGGATAATTGAATAACAAAGTAATTTTATAAACAGGATTTTGTTCATATCATAGGGAAAATGCCTTAATTCTCTGAAAGTCAAGTCTCTTCCATTCTGTCAAACTTTAATTCCTGAATAAAATGTTTAAATTAACAGACATGATTAGTTTGAGGACCCACAGAAAGAGAGACAGAATTCACAAGAGTATGACTGAAGACTAAATTAAAACCACCAAAGAAATCACTTATCAAAATTTGATTGTGTTTATGTATCATGTGTTATGTGAGAAAAGGGGGGTGGATAGAAGTAGTACATACAACTTGAATTCTGAATCACCTAACTTTGAATGAAATTTCATCATAAAGGATGAAATGAACTTAAATCCTCGAAGACTAACACACAAGGAACAGTGAAAAAAATGTTGACTAACAGAGGCTGCTTAGTGTTTTTTCAAAAGGCAAACCAAAATTCATAAAGCAAGGGAAATGCCAGCCATGATAAAGGTAATTTACTGAGATTTCCAAGCTGTCTCTTGTTCTCTCCTATATAACTGAAATCTATTTCCTCCTCCACTTCTGCCTGCCTGCCACTTTCTCTCTAAACTACATGATGTCCTTTCCCACATTTCCATCTGTGATCTTAACTCAGGTTCTTTATTTCTCTGTTTCTTTTAAGTCTTTTATCCCACTATCACACCCTTTATTAACTGCCAGGTCATAATATGGAATGAAACCATTTTTAATTACTGTACTATTTCAAATCAGTAGTATTAAACTTTTATTTTCCTCAGAAAGAAATTTAAGGGTTCTTGACTCTTTATGAATTCATTGTACTCAGTATGCTTATGCTGCAAACCAGCTCCACCTCTTATGAGCTGTGTGACCTTAAGGAAGTTTCTTATTATCCCAAAATTATGAAAATGAGATAGGAAACTAATAGGGTTCCTGTGAGAATTCCAAGAAAATACCCAGGTACTGGGTACGTATCACATAAAATGCTCAATGCATTCATTTCCTTCCCCCAATTCCTTGTGCTGGAATTTTGAAAACTAATACACAAAGTTAACATTTATTTTCACCATTATACTTGATAGAACAGAAATTAGCATTCAGTGAAGATCTTTGCTATATGTTCCACCTACCGAACAACAAGTCATTAGAAAACTATTCTAATGTATCCTTGTTCACCAGGCTGAAGTTATGTGCCTGGGGGAAAATTGCAAGTTCAATGAGACTTTTAGTTGGTAAAAAATCGGTAACAAGTTTAATTTAATATATTGCAGCTTGCAACATATTTAAATTATAGACAACAAAATTAAGTAATCCAAGTAACTTTATTTTGTTAAGATACACTGATTTTATTTTTAATGTTCTAACTTGACAAATCATTTTATTCTAACAATACTTGGATAAGACATTGCACTACCACTATAGCTAAAGTCTTTGGAAAGCCCAAATACCAAATTAGGATTTGGAATACTCTTAAATATACAAAGTATGGAGAAATAAGTAGAATAGCAAAGTTATTTATCTATAACTATATGGAAGGTTTCCACTGAGGTATTTAACCCATGAATGCATGAGCACACTTGATTTAAACATATAATATTCTATAGCAAAATATTCTGCAACAAAAAAAAATATTCTGCAACAATATAGAGTACATCCCTCCCTAGGAGGTTGGTGTAGAATATGCAAAAAGAAAATGCACAGAAAAAAGAGCACAACCTTCAAGAAGTCACCTGTGTTTGTGAAAATACTTCCGATTAGGCTTTAATATTTTAACAGGAGAAAATGCTTCCCCAGATGAATAAAATCTAACCAAGAAATAAAGTCCTAACAATCTGTGTTTTAATCATAAATGAAAGACAATAATTATTTGTTTAAAAAAAGAGTACAAACACCTTACTGTATGAATATAGAACATTTCTTACATATTCATGTTTAACATTCTTTAAACAGGAAAACCTATCATCAAAAAGCAAAACCTAAAATTAGGTTATACATTTTTCATCATGTCAGACAAATACATTCACAGCTCACTAAATGATCTTTCTTATGTTTCAAGCTTATAAAATCCTACTTCCTTTAATAAGGTTCCCACTTACTGGAAAAAAAATGGTGAACCCACCACCCACCATCCATCCACCTTGGCCTAGACCATTTGATACACACACTTAACCTTCAGAAAATAAATCATGTGAAGTAACATGAATGTAAAAAAGGGACATTTTCCATCAATTCTAGCAGAGAAAAAAGTATAAATATTTTATTATATATTTAAAATTAGAATCACAGAAAGGCACCGTTCATGTGGTAAAATGTCAAAACAGAGATTCCTCTTTCCAGGTTGTGGGGTCAAAAGGATGTTTTAAAATATTTTTCTGAGAATATTCTGTCTCCCCAAGTACTAGTTAATATATATCAGCAACACAGAGTATAAGACAATATTTGGATCAATAAACAACTACTGAATGAATACATTAATATATGAATGAATGAATGAATGAATGAATGAAATTCAGAAAAGAAAAACCCTGACAGTAAGGACAAAATGACAACTATAAATCAAAATAGTCCTATTATTGAAAAATAAAAGTTAGTACTTGAGTGCCTATTCACCAGGTATTGTGCTAGATCATTTTCATTTATATTACATTGTAAAGCTTCAAAGATACATGTGCATTTTAACAGAGGAAGAACAGTTCTAGGGATTTCCAAGCAATAAGTAGAGAACCATACAGACTTGTGAACTATAATGTTCACTGCAGCACTATTTACAGTAATGAAAAGTTGAAACCTCCTACATGTATTAAAACAGGATAATGATTAGATGATGATATATATGCTTGATAGAGTGCTATGTAAGCATGAAAGATAATATTTTCTTACACTCAGTAAAGTAGGAAAATACAGTGTATTAGAAAGGCAGGACATATGATTATTAGGAATATAAACATGATACCCTTAACAAGCATATACAGATGGGGGGAAAAATGAGATCAAATGTTACCTCGTGACAGTGAGATTATATTATATAAGTTATTTAATTTCCTTTATTTTTTTTTATTTTCCAAAGTTCTTCACCAGTATTTTTATACCCTTATTGTCATAAAATACAATTAGTAAAAAAAGGGGAAAAATATAGAAGCATTTTTAAAATGTGTTTTCCTAATTAACCTAAATAATTTTCATATGAGTTTATACAAATTTAAGAAAATGTAAGTTTTATTTTACATTATAAACAGAAAGTAAATTTTATAAATGTAAACAGAAAGTAAATTATTTTAATATATAAAATATTAACTATAAGTCAGTATAATTTACTTGACCTTTAAATTCTTCCAAAATGAGTTCTATAAACCATGTCATAAGAGAACAAATTATAAAACAATATATATCTTAGTACATTTTCCTTGGATAGACCAAAAATAATAGTTTTGAAAATCTGTTTATATTTTCTCCTATATATTGAAAAAAATTAAAGTTTAATTGGATTAAAAACCATTTAGAAAGAGAAAGAATACCATATACAGTCAATTTACTAGTCAAATACAAATCAGAAACAAAAGATTGAGTCAATATTCCAATATGAAGCTAGATTACAACACAAGGCATCATATAGTTTTTTCATTTTATTTTTTCTTTATTAAAATTATTTATTTATACATATCTGATATCAGTTATAGTCCTCATGGCATTCCCACCACCATTTCCCCAGTGTACCATCACTCCAGTCCCTTGTACTCTTTTTGCCCTCATCTCGATCCCTCCCGCCCCCCCCCCCCACCACCCTAATGATGCCTTTGAATTGTCTTTGTCTTTTGGTTCTTATTGTGTTTATTTTTTTGATTGTTGTTCTTTTCCTTGAGCCCTGTTTTTCGTTTGTTTGTTTCTTTATATTCCTCCTAATAGTGAAACCATCCAATATTTTTCTCTTCCCTTTTGACTTATTTCACTGAGTATAATTCCTTCTAGCTCCATTCATGCTTGTACAAATGTCTCTAGTTTATCTTTTTTAATTGCTGAACAGTAGTCCATTGAGTGTATGTACCACATCTTCTTGATCCAGTCATCTACTTTTGGGCATTTGGGTTGTTTACAGGTCTTACCAATTATAAATAGTGGTGCAATAAACATAGGGGCACAGGTAGTCTTTTGAAATGGTGTTTTATGTCCTTTGGGTAGATCCCTAGGAGCAGTATTAAAGGGTCATATGGTAGCTCTATTTTTACTTGACTTAGGAACCTACATACAGCTTTCCACAGTGATTGGATTAAGTTGCATTCTTGCCAGCAGTGTAGTAGAGTTCCTTTTTCTCCATATCCTTGCCAACATATGCTGTTGGTGGGTTTTTTCATATGTGTCATCTTACTGGTGTGAGGTGGAGTCTCAATGTGGTCTTAACTTGCATTTCCCTGATTATGAGGAATGTTGAGCATTTTCTCATGTAAGGCATATAGTTTTAAAGGCATAGAATAAAAGATACTTTAAATGTACATGAATATGAGAGGTTTGGTGGAGGGATGCACTCCATGAATTTGCACAGTTAATTGTTTCAGCAACATGGTGAATGTATATTCACATTATTATAAATAATGTGTCTGCATTACACAACTTTTGAATCTGAAAACAAAATAAATAAAATATAACCAAAGGCCTCTTCCCTAACACTATGCTAAACCTCATCATTTGAGGCCCCAGATTCTTTCCATTGGTTCCTACCATCATAATATATGTCTGTTTCTCACACATAGTTTCGTCAATTTTTGACCTTCTCCCTTTAACTGTAGGTATATTGAAATCAAGTACAAGGGATAGAAGAAGGGAAATGTGTCTCACAATTTTCCTCTCTCTTTATTCCCAGTTCCACAAATCTCACCCTCTTTCTCATGTTTTTAAAAGTTACAAATCCAAAACTGACAGAGAATATAAATATAAGCATATGCATAAAATGAAATGGGTAGACAGGTATCCTTGTGACTTCATGTGGTTAAGACCAGGCTCTGGAGTCATAAGGACTGTATTTAAATCAATCATTTCACCAGAATCAGGCATATAATAAACCTTTCCAAATACCAATTTCAAATCTTAAACAAGGCTACTATATTGTACCTGTCTCCATTGAGTTGTGAGGATTTAAAAAGGGTCATGAATGTAAGTAAAGATTTCACATAAGATAAACTCAATACAGTTGTTTCCAAATAAATAAGTTAATCTTGATATCTTGGGCACTTTATATTTGCCTAACATTGTAGAGTTCATCATATGCAAAGGAAGCAAGGAAACATAATAAAGTGTCTAACTGGGAGTCAGAATTTAATTTCAATTCAATTCACACTTGTTTGTCATCAACGATGAAAGGCCCTATCTGGTACATACGTGTGCAAGGTGGAAAGGAAGGGTGGTAAAATACACAGATACATGAAGTAGTATTATTTACATAAAATAAATTTAGCAATTTAATATTTACATGAAATAAATACTAAAGTAGTTATGTAGAAATTGCTTGGAATCATAGAAGAGAAAGTAATTAGTTATGTATTTGTGGGGGACCAAAGGAAAAACATTTAAAAGATCACTCAAGGCAGAAAGGTATAATATTCAATAAACAAGGGTTCAGAGATGTAAATGTATTAAATATATGATAAGAATGAAAAAATCTATGCATGAAATTGTGGCCCTGCCTGAGACAGCATTGTAATCATCTAAGATACATTATTTAATCTTCTGTATTTTTATTTTATTTTCTGTAAAATAGATATAAAACAATCAGATTAAGGCTTTCTCCTAAGTAAGGTAATTCTAAAAAAAAAAAAAAAAAGACTTTATACTTTTTCTACCATAATATCAGATTTCTTTTACCTTCAAGCTCTTAATTTTTAACATAACATGCCTTAAAAAATGATAAACCTAAACTGTAATACTGAAAGTTAGTTTTTCAAACATTCTGATTGTATTTTAATATTTATTCATGGTACTTAAATATCTTTTAAACATTTTCAGAGTATTTACAGTATTTGGAGGGTTGAATCATTTAGTTACATGAAGTATCAAATGATGTGATTCATAGTCACCAAATGCCAAAGATAAGCATTCAAAACAGTACTTCTGATTTCAGAATAGGGTAGAGTATTCTATTCCTCAGCTTATTATAGCAAAAATTCCTGGACATAATCTATAAAACAAATACATGAAGACCCTGATCCTTTGGCTAAAAACAGCAGAATTTACCTGAGAATATTTTTCAGATTGTGCTCACTGATGGAGAAGCTGGTTTCTCCAACAACCATTTGGGGAAACAAGAGACAAAATGAAAATCTATGTTGCCAAAGACATTTACAAGGCCAACATCACATGATAACTAAAGCAGACAAGGACATCATGAAAAAACAAAGCTATAGAACAACATTCCTTCTGAACACAGATGTAAAAATCCTCAATAAAATGTTAGTAACAAAATTCACCATTGCAGTAAAAGGATCACACAGATTGACTAAGTGGGATTTATTCCAGAGACACAAGGATGGTTCAGCATCTAAAAAGTGATCAATGTAATTCACTGCATTAAAAAAATGGGAGAAAAACAATATGATCATATCACCAGATGCAGAGAAAACATTTGATAAGATCAGCATGCATTTATGATAAAAACTCTAAAAAATGGGAGATAGAAGGAACAAACTACAACACAATAAAGGTCATCTATGACAAATGAATAACTAACTTCATACTCAATGATGAAAAACTGAAAACTTTTCTTTTAAGATCAGGGACAAAACAAGGATGTCCACTTCTACCATTATTACTCAAAACAGTATTGGAAGTCCTACATAGACCAATAGGCAAGAGAACAATATAAAAGGAATCCAAATTAAGAAAGAAGTGAAACAGTTACAATTTGCAGGGTTACATGATTATACATAGAAAATCCTAAAGACTCCCCTAAAAATATATTAAAATGAATCAGTACAGTAAAATGGCAGGCTACAAAACCAATATACAAAAATCTAATATATTCTTATATGCAAACAATAAGCTAGAAGAGAAAGAAATCAAGAGCAGAATCCCTTTCACAGTCATATCAAAAAGAATTAAATACCCAGGAATAACTCTAGGAGAAGACCTGTACAATGAATATTATATGGCATTATGGAGAAAAATAGAGAACACAAAGCTCATGGCTTGGAAGAAATAACATTATTTAAATGGCCATCTTACATAAAGCAATATACAGATTCAACACAATCCCTGTAAGAGTTGTGATGGCATTCTTAAATGAAATAGAACAAACATTAATGAAATTTAACTGGAACCACAAAGGGTGTCAAATAGTCAAAGCATTTATGATTCCCCCCCAAAAAAATAATGGAGGTATCATACTTCTTTATTTCAAACTATACTACAAAGTAGCTGTGGTCATCAAAACAATATGTTATTGGAATAACAACAGACATACAGATCCTGGAATTGAATTTAGAGCCCAAAAAATAAAACCATACTCACATGAAGTTAATCTATGCCAAGAGTCAAGAATAGAAAATAGAAAAAAGAAAGTCTCTCAAAAAGAAATGGTGTTTAGAAGACTAAACAACCATATGCAAAAGACTGAAGTTAGACCAATACCTCATACTACCCCCCAAAAAAATAAGTCAGTGGATCAAAGAGTTGGATAGAAGACCTAAAACCTTAAAATACACATATCAATACATAAGCAAAACACTCAGATTTTGGCTTTATGAATCTCTGGAGTTTAACTACAAGAGCAAGTGAAACAAAACAAAAATAAATACATGAAACTAAAAATCTGATATAAAGAGAAACAAACTATCATAACAGAATGGTGAAAAAATATTTGTACATCAAACACTCAGAAATGAGCTAGTATCCAAGATATACAAAAAATTCATGTAACTTAACAGTAGAAAACAAATAACTCAAAAAATGGGCAGAGGAGCTAAGCAGGCACTTCTCCCAAGAAGACATACAGATGACCAACAGGCACTTGAGAAAATGTACATCATCATTTATGTCAGAAAAATGTGAATCAAAAACACAATGAGATACCACCTCACCATATCAAAGAGACCATATCAAAAAGATAACTACAAACTTTAGTGAGGATGTGGAGAAAAAGAAACCCTCATACACTATTAATGTAGACTGATCATGCCCCTATAGGAACGAGTATTGAGGTTCAACAAAACACTGAAAACGGATCTCATGTATGACTCAGTAATCCCACTACTAGGTATCCATTTGAAGAATGCAAAAAAAAAAAAAAAAAACTAATTTTCAGTAATATGCACACTTCAGTTTTCATTTCAGAACTATGTAGAATATAATAGCCAAGTTATGAAAACAACTTAAGTGCCTCGCAACAAATGAATGGGTTAAGAACATGTGGTAGATATACACAATGGAATATTACTCAGCTATAAAAAAGATATAATCTTGTCACAAAGGGTAATTTGTGACAACATTGATGGAACTGGAAGGCAAATAAGTCAAAAGGAGAAAGACAAATACAAGATGATTTCACTCATATGTGGAATATAAAGAAACAAAGAACCAACAAAACTAAACAAAAGAAATCGAAGAAATTTGATTGAGGAATTGATGCTACCAAAGGGGGGGAAAGGCACAATATACTATGATGGAGATTACCAGTGTGTGGTTAGCAAGAGTGGTGCAGTGACATACATCTGAAGAGGCATGAATCCATGTCCTTAATTCATGTACAGTATGGTAAACCAATATTACCTCGATAAAAATATAATACAAAAAGAAAAAACTCAGTATATTCACCACTGTAGTTCTCAAGTTCTCAGTAAAAGCCAAGCAAGAGATGCCAACTCCAAGAAAATTCAGATGTTTGAATTATCTGACCAAGGTGGTTAGTCAGTCATCATATCAATGTGTCAATGAACAATTAAAGATATGCTAACACAAATATAAAAATACTCTCGGGAAAGAAGCTGAAAATATAAAGAACTAATTTTAGATTTATTAATTAAAATAACAAAAAGGAAAAAGTCACTATTTTCTTACCACTAGAATGAAAACGGAAGAGGAAATTGAACATGTAACAATAGAAAATACTCAGTGGAAAAAAAAACAACAAAAAAAAGAGAAAATAGAACCAGGGGAAAATGGCAAGTCTGAGATAACTGTGTGATGAAATCAAAAGACTGAATATTCATGTAATCAGAATTCTAGAACAAAGAGCATGTGGAATTGAAATAGTACTAAAAGAAACAAGAAACCCCATAATATGTTAGAGGGACAAACCTACAAATTCGAGAAATTAAGGGAATCTTAAGGAGAATACATAAACATATGACAAGATAGATCATAATCAAGCTCCTAAAAACTAAAGTGGAAAAACCTCAAAATCAGAAAAATCTGTAACTATAATTCAGAGAATTCAATATTATGGCAATATTTGCCATCAGGAAGCTTGGACAGCAGATGGAAATGAGAAAATATTTTTCCAGTGCTTAAATAAAAGACCTATTAGGCTAGAATTCTATATCCATCAAAAAGACCCTTCAGAGGGCAACAGGAAACCAAGACATTCACAGATGTAGAAAAACGTCTAAAATTTGCTGCCTGCCTTAAAAAAATAATATGAGGCAATTCTTGAAATGGAAAGAAATAATAAAGAATATTAGAATACTGGGAAGAAGGGGAAAAAAAGCACATATGTGACCTACTACAAAGGACTTTCTTTCCTTTTCTTCTTAAGCTTCCTAAATTATATTTGATTGAAATATTCAAGCAGTAACAGACTGAGTGAAAAATCATTGCTAGGTTCAGCCCATAGTAAAGCCCTCTTCTCTGTTCCTTTTCCTTTCTCAACCAGCAAATGAATACTCTGATATTGATCTCTTATTCTAGAAACCCATCTAAACCCTTCTTCACCCTGACTAGATATGCTTTATCTCTGTAACCACTTTCAGAAAAGAGGGTTTCAGTCTCTTCCCTTATTAGGGTAGGAGATAAGACAAGCATGAATGTATCTGGAGACCTCGGAACATATTTTTAACCATGGCAGGAATTAATGATTAAAAATGAAGGCTGATTCCTGCTTAAGATCTGACCAAATACGGGCCTCCCTGGTGGCGCAGTGGGTTAAGCAACGCACTATGAAGCAAACCGCAGCCACTGCAGCACAAGTTCGATCCCTGCTGCCGGCCAGGGAGGGG
>JAGFMF010011601.1:1549386-1660634 GCA_019455555.1 Galemys pyrenaicus
CGCTCTGTCTCTGGTGAATCCTCTCACCCCCCACACTTCTGGCCTGTACCCCAGTGCTTGTATGCATAAATAAATAAATCTTTAAAAAAAAAAAAGATCTGGCCAAATACAATTAAATATACTGCTTTACTTGGTAACAACATGTTAACTTATAGAAACAAATCTAATCAATATAACAAACAGCATTATGCATCTCTTATTATAAATTAGGAGAATTCTACATTTATATCTTATTCTAATAGTGAGGCTGGTAGGTCTGTTATCTTTAAGGACATAAACTTATACATAAGAGTGCAACTTAAAAAAATTGAAAAAAGGGAGCAATGTACCCCTGAATTCAAAAATGGTATCTAATATGGCCTCCATTCATAATTCATTACCCAAAATAAGATCCTGAGGAGTAGCACATAGCTGGAGAACCACCAAATATATCCGACCACATTTTCTGGAGCAAGCTGTTATTATTTCATGATTAGGTATATTTTTATATTAACAAGATATGAATACAAGGAAAATCCCACTGGATTAGGGCACACATTAGGGCAGGGAAGCTAACTTCTCTTTCTCACTCAAAAGAAAACTACAATGAATGAAAAACAGGAAAAGTTGACAACTCTCCATCTAGGAAACACATTTTTGCATGCAAAAGAAAAACAACATTATTTTACAAAGAATTGTGACATATCCAAGAAATCATGTAAATCTCTTCAAAGATTTTTTTAAAAGGTTTAAAAGCCGAGATATTTAGATGTTTCAGTACCATTAATGCTAATCCTGGCACTGTGGCTGCTACCAATCAATTTTTCGCTTTTAGAAAAATTGAATAATTTTGATAAATGTTACTGCAATTTATACTCTAAAAACATAATTTTTCATATGAATGGGGCCAATGTCTTTTTGCACACTTGTCACCATCACAATATAACTGCTAATCTTCAAATACAGTTATTAACAACTTCAGAAAATCATTTAGAAGACCAATTCTCCTTTTTTAAGGTCAATGATTACCACAGTTAATGACCAATTGGCCTTAGCTGTTACTGTCCTGACCTTTACATCATATTTTAAACTAACAAGACAATAAATATTAATAATGACCTGTTTTGAAGAGTATTTTTCAGTGATAATGCTCACTGAAAATATATTTGGTTTGTATTTTATATAACCATTCTCATTCATATGCTGATTTGTGCTTGTTTCTTTTTTACAGTCGGTATTCTTTGATCATGAAAGCAGCAATAAGGTGAAGGATGAGGAGACAAAAAAAAATCTGCCATTAGGGGCCTCCCTAGTGGTGCAGCAGGTTGAGCGCCGCATTGTGAAGCATCCGTGGCACAGCAATGCAAGTTCTATCCCCGCTAGGGAGGGGACCCACATGGTGCAGCAGACCTCTCCTGCCTTGCTGACTGCTCCCCTAAGCACAATTAGATGTTGAGCACAATTAGTTAATTGTGGCACATAGTATTTCAGTCAATCTACCTGTTCTGCTCCCTACTAGTCTCTGGTGAATTCTCTCCCCTCCCAGACCTCTGGCCCTTATCCTAGCTCTTGTATGCATAAAGAAATCTTAAAAAAAAAAAAAAAAATCTGCCATTAAAAAGAGCTAGTTGAATTTGTATTAGTTCAGAAAATACAAAATATATTCAGGATACAAAATGAAAACTAAAACCCATCTTTCTCAAAGGTAAACACTTAAATTTCTTACAATTGCTTACCAAAAAAAAAAAAGTTTTTTAACATATGTCCATATGTAAAGTAAATATACCTTTTATCTTTAAGTTTTATGTAACAGTTTCATACTTGAGATTGTTTTTCAGTCTTGTTCTTTCACTTACAATATCTTGGAGACTACATTAACATGCATAGATGTTGAGCACAATTAGTTAATTGTGGCACATAGTCTACTGTGTTATGTGAAGATATAAATTTACTTAACCAATCCCACAATGATTGACATCTAAGTTATATCCTGTTTTGCTGTTTATTTTGCTTTGCTAGTACAAACAATTCTTCAGGGAATATCTTTATACATGAGAAAGTTATCTGCAGTAATTACTTACAGTACAGCACCTCAAAGAATATGTGCCTTTTTTTAAAATGAGATATATTGCTGTGCTGTCTTCCAGAAAGACTATTCTTCTTGATATCAGTCATTAAAGATTGTACCCCTTACTCTACTCACTTGCCATAGCCAGAAATTATCAAGCTTATTTTTGCCACCCTGTTAGCACAGTTTCAACGTTGTTCTCAGTTATTTCACAACTAATAATGATACAAATGTTCTAATACATTTATCCAAAAAGGATTGTTTTCAGTTATTTTATTACTTAGTTAAGGCAGGAAAATTAAATTGATCTCTTTAGTTTAAGGCTTGATATAGAACAGTTACTCAATAAAATCTGATCTCTTGTCAAATGAATCAAATAACAATTTAAAGAGATATTCCTACAGCCAGATTTATTATTTTGATACAATCTAATATCTGATTCTCAAAATCTCAAGATTCCCTGATACTGAACCAAAGTAAGGTGGCAAAACTACTAGATAAGCAGGTTATAAACATGCATTGTGTGCTAGGATTCCTACAGCTATAAACAGAAAATTGTCTACCTGTTATATATAACATGAATTTCTCCACATTATATAAAACCTTTGTAAAGCCAAATAATATTCCACCAATACTATAGAGTATTGAGCACATTGTGTTTTCTATATAGTTTATTATATATCTTCTATGATTTGCTCTTATTTTTTCACTCATCATGTTGCTGAAATAAGGCATAATGAATCATGTTGATCTACTCCATTAACTTAACTACTTCCAATTATTTAATAAACAGAGACTTATTTATCAATTATCTCATTAACTGATGTTTAATTTATTACAATATTGCAATGAATATTCTTGCACAGGTCTCTTCAACTATGTATGCGATAGCCTCTGTAAGAAATCTAGGTAGGTAGACAGACAGACAGGTAGGTAGGTAGTAGACCAACTGACAGTCTGATCTAATGGTGGAATTGCTAAGTCTGGAAGAAACTCTTGCAAGAGTGTTAGAAATGGTATGAAGAAAAGACCAATCTCCCCAATCACTGATGAAAGCATAAATATAAACAATTTGATCATACCTTATACATTTTCTTAGTCTCTAACTGTTAACTAGTTTGCTAATAAAATTCCTTCCACTCTTATAAATTCAAAACTTAGAGATATTTTTGTTATCAGATAAAAAACTGGTTTAAGTATAGAGCATTAAATTCAATTAAGCAACAATGGGAAACATACCAACACTGTAATGAAGAGCAGTACTTGACAAGGCTAAAAAGCATCATAAGAACAACATCAAGCCAGCAAGCTTTTTCTTAAGAAACAATATCTGATTAATAACAGATTCTGAAAAAAGCAGAATTTCAAAGAACAACATTCTGAAATTGTTTCTAAAACCCCTGGCAAAAATGGAGCTACTAAAATCAAGTAAAAGCATAGTAAAGTATTTGGTTTGGAATCCAGCAGGCATTTGGTATCTGACAGATATTGCACAGATGTCTGAGCACTGAATAGTGTGTAAGTATATTCTAATACATATAAAGAGATACATGAACACATATCAGGTTATGTCTAGCTTTAATATGAGGGTAAAGAGTCAGTCACATAAATAACTCCAGGCCCCCACAAGAGCTATTTTTTAGATACTGAATTTCTCTAACAGCAGAGAAGCAAACACTTCGATCCACAAAGTTGGGAAATAGATCTTGCTACTGTTCTTTACAACCCAATTGGAAAAATATCAAATTCTATATATGTATATAGCACATTTGAACCAATATCAGATGAAACCATGAGATTTGTACTTTAAAAAAGGCATAAATGAGACCAAAGGTGACTTAAGGCTCCTGGTAGAGTCTGTATATTCGAATGGTCTCACTAAAATTCTTTATCAATGATCTAAGGAATTCCAAAGAACTAAAAATCACAAATCAGCTCATCAAGTAAAAGCAAAGTACAATATTAGTAAAACTGTTACTACATGATCACAGTTACTGCTAAATCTAATGTAGAAGCACAAAGCATTCTTCATCTGTTTATGAAATTTCTCTTTAACTATAGATTATATGAATTCAGAGATAACATTTTATTCTAAGAAAAGATGTGTTTTTGAATCTTCATTTCTGTGCTTCATCAAATTTTCTATAACGGTAGTCCTTGAATTATGTCCTCAAGTCACTTACACATTTTTTTTCAAATGATTCATATTTGATGAGTGTATTTTTGAATCTTTATTAATACTTTTATATTTATTAAAGATAACATACCTCTTTCTACTCTGAATCATTTTAATTGTAAAGTAATATTTTACTATTTAACAGATAACTCACTGTATATGTCTTACCAATATAATTCATAAATTCTATTCCTCTCTTTTGTCTTCACTTTATAAGAGAAAATTAATAAAGCAAGTCAGATCTTGTCACCAGCTGACCACCAATTCAAGTCAATTCATCTTCCTTGTCTCTAAAATCCAACATTAACCACTGGAAATAAGTAGAACTAGCAACAAGAAGTGATTAGATAGTCAAATCATGTAAAATTTATAAATAAACCCACCTAAAAATAATAAAAATAATAATTAATATTAATCACCTTTACTTATAGTATATGAAAAACAAAAATAAAGTTTCAAAAATTTGCAACATATTCAAGTTGATTTCCTCAACTGAACTTGAATTGCTAAATTATATATTCTCTGGTGTGTCAGAGGAGACAAGACCAATTACCAGTTTCCAAAATTTTCTGCCTATACATAGCTTCTTCTCTAATTCAATACCCTCCTAGAGAAAAACCCCTGTTCTCCTTCAACCCACTCTTAAAATTACTGATGTGACTAAATTTAATGATCCAGTAAGAATTTGAAATAACCATCAGGACATCATAAGGAAATTACTTATTCCCAAGGTATGAACTGAACAGGAAAATGGAAATCATAAATGCCTCAAATTTCTCATTCACTCTGTAATGTCAAAGTGTGACAGGTTCTTACATAATTGCATTCCAATGAAAGATAATATGTAAGTTTACAGAATATTAACTATTACCCCGCAAAAGTAAAATAAATAACAATGGTAAGAACACAGGACAAAGGGCAGTCCTGACCTCTGCTTTCTACTCAACAAGGTTGTCAGAGGTACAGTGATTAGGCCCTACTTATAATCAACACCAATGTTTAAATGTAATGTCCTCCTCCTCAAATTAGCTATATGTATGTTACTAGGTCACCAATTAGTTATAATAGGATACTATACAATCTACATGTTAAACATACTACTTTATACACATCTAATTTTAATATCTAATTTTAAAAATTAGAAAACTTAAATTCCATGGGGCCTCCCTGGTGGCACAGTGGGTTAAGCAACGCACTATGAAGCAAATCGCAGCCACTGCAGCACGAGTTCGATCCCTGCTGCCGGCCAGGGAGGGGAACCACATGGCGTGGCAGACCTCTCCTGCTGTGCCCGCTGCTCCCCTCAGCAGTGTGCTTCCGTTGATCTGCCTGTTCTGCTCCCTGCTCTATGTGGTGAATCCTCTCACCCCCCACACCTCTGGCCTGTACCCCAGTGCTTGTATGCATAAATAAATCTTTAAAAAAAAAAAAGAAAGAAAGAAAAAGAAAACTTAAATTCCAAAGATGGCAGAGGGACAAAAGCCTTGAGTCCTCACTTTGTTACGGACACCAAAGATAAGCTTCCAGCAATAGCAGGTATATCTGGAACAGAGCTGTGGATGTGAGAACCAATGTCTTAGCAAGAAGGAGAGCCAGAAAACATCAGAAAGGGGGAGGGAAAACTAAAAGTCAATAAGTGAGGAACAGTGCCACTTCACCAAGAAGGATAATCGGCTCTCTATGTCCCAGCCTCCAATGGTCTCCTCTGGCCCTGGTCTGGAAAAGAGAGTTCATCATTCTTAATGAGGACAGACTCTGTTAAATAGTTCAATGAAGGACACCCAGATAGCCAAAGACAGTATTCAGTAGTAGGGAGAGCCACCTTGATGTCCTCAGAGAGCTCTGGGCTCCTAGGATTGTCTGTGCCTCCCTGGGGAGCCAGGAAAGATACCCATCGCTCCCTACTCTGTGATTCTGGATTCACGTAAAGTACATAAAAGGAAACTAAAAATTGTCATAGTGAATTTCCTTTATCTAAAGGGTGTGTGTGTGTGTGTGTGTGTGTGTGTGTACACCTGCCTCAGAAGGCAATGGAAGAGCTGGCCTAGAACCAGTGTTGATTCTTGCACATGCATTACTGCATAGTGGAGAAGAGAAGCACCAGTGGGCATATCACCCAAATAGCCTTATAATGTGGCATTAGTATATAGTGCTGAGAATCGCTGCTTTCCTAATAGCCTTATAGGCAGGAGTTTCTAAACACAGGCTTTGGAAAGACTGAGTATAACCCTTCCTCCTCTTCTACTATCCTGTGAAATGATCTCTAGTCTACCCCTAGAAACTCTAAGTGGCCACAACGAACTCAGTCTGCAACTCTAAGTGGCCACAATGAACTCAGTCTGCCCTGCAGTTTTTTCTATGTCTACCATAGTGAGGAAACCACAGAGCTGACCTGAAACCTGCACTATTATTGATGCCTGCTTTGCTGCATAGTGGAAGGAGAGAATTACCTCCAGACATATTGTACACATAGCCTTTTTTGGTAGTGGGCTTCTAGAACAATGGGCTTCAGAGAGACTGGTTATACATGCACCCTTCCCTACTGTGGGACATTTGGACCTGCACCAATAGTGAACAGTCAGTAACCACAGTGAAAAGTCTGTGAATAAAAGGCTTCCCAGTTGCTTGTGGCCAGGATGGAGAATCAAGAAGAGGACCTGACTCCCCGCCCCACCCCTCCAAGCAAGCTCTCTTGGGCTTATACTGAAGCTTTCAATAATTGCTAGAGAGTATAGAACTTGTGTAAAGAAGACTTAATATAGCAATATGGGCAAAAAAACAAAACAAAACACAGCAACTTGAGAACTCAAGGGTGTATTTCACAAGAAGGAGAGAAAAATTTCCAGAAACTATCCACAAAGGTATAATCTTATCTTCCTAACAGTCAGAAAATTCAAAATTCCCACATTAGAGACATTTGAATAAATGGAAGAAAATGCAACAAATACAGAAAAAAAATTATTTGAGAAATACAATTCATGAACAGAAATTAGAAACTGAAGATTTTTAAAAGAAAGGAGTTGTAGCATCAAAAAAGAAAAACAGGGAAGATAAAAATATTTCTGCAGAAAGATAGGAAAATAGACAAGACCAAGCAGAGTACCAGATTAGTGACACTGAAAATCTAAGTACTCTCCTGTCAAAAAAAAGACAGGAAAATAGGGCATCACATGTCCAGTCTTCAAACTATACTATAAAACCATATTAATTAAAACAGCATGGCACTGGAACAGAAACACAAGGCCAATGGAAGAAAACTGAGAGCCTGGAAATAAAACCACATTTATGGACAACTAGTCTACAGCAAAGAAGTAAAGTATATACATTGGAACAAGGAAAGCCTCTTCAATAAATGATGCTTGGAAATTTTGACTGCCACATACAAAAGAATGAAACCAGACCACTATAGTATACCAAACATAAAAATCAACTCAAAATGGATAAAAAACCTGCATGTAAGACCTGAAATCATAAAATAAGTGGAAGTAAACACAGACAAAATACTCTATGACATAAACTTCAGAGGCACCTTGGAGAACTCATCTCCAACAGCAAGGCAAACAAAGACTATAAAAAACTAGTATAAGCAACTGGTATGACATCTAACTAAAGAGCTTCCACATGCAGGAAGGAGGTCGCCCAATAGAACATGGTGAGACATAACTGGGGCTTTGGCGGTGGCCATGGTGTGAAAACATATAGCTGTGGAACTTTGAACTTGTAACCCTTAAAATAAATATAATGATATAACCAATTTTACCTCAATAAACATAATCGGAGGAAATAAATAGATAGATGGTGGGACTTTTTTGAGTATACAAAGGCCCATACAGCTTAACCAAAAACCACTGACTATTAACTCCATTAAATTGATTATTTAACCAACCTTGAAGCAAAGCTTATATACATACATGTCAACACACATTTCTTATTTAATCTCTGACATTCTGAAGTCAATTTTTTTCCAAATTCTTGAAGGTCATTAAGATAGAACTTAGTTGTGGTAGAAGATAATTATAAATAAAAAGAATTATGTTGTACTCCCCTAGAGGCTTAATATGCAGCATGTTTTAAATTATATATGCAGTAGAATGAATTTTAACTCTTTCATTCTCCCAATAATCTCTGTGATATTTTATAACATAAATTTGGAAACAGATATGATTATGAATGTTTGCTCATTTATCTTTACATTTAGGTAGATTCAAAGTTAAGTTCATAAAAGAGAAAGAAAAGGTTTTGGGGTTTTTCATTTATTGAGGTAATAGTGGTTTACATTATTCTTTGTGTTTTACAAGTATAGGATCTTCCCCCTTTAGGTGCTACCACTACACCCACTAGTTTGTTTTTAGGGTTTTGTTCTTGTTAATCAATAAAATCACTGAATTAATTTAGCAGTGATAGGTTTTGCTGGCTTGTGGAAGTAAAACAGAGTTGTGTTGAACTTCTATTAGGCTCAGTCCCAAAAGAGTATTCTGGTTGGTGTCCAGGGACAAAGCAGACCTACACATTGATCCAGCTAACTCCAAGGATGTCATTTCTAACATGTAAGATATGTTAACTTATTTTCATACTTTGCTTTAATTAGTTGAAAATCAGATAATGGGGTTTTAAAATGCAAAAAAAAAAATGCAAATTCTCCAAAGGTTTTTTAAAAAATGCTTCCTTATTTTCTAAAGTCTCTTTCTAGCAAGACAACCTTAGACAAATCACATGTGAAAATTTAGATATAAAGATGTTACTGAAAGCAGATTATAAACTTTTTATCTGAGTAGGGACAGGAACTAATACCTAAAACACAACAACTGTGATCAAGTAAGAACTATAAAGTGAAAAGCAAAAGAAAAGGCACATGAAAATAAGCATGTAGAATTTTTAGCAACAACTTTGAATATTGGCTTCAACACTGACTGCAAAATAACCAACTCCCTGCCCATAGGTAACTCCTAAATATTTCTTGGCCTATTTTCTCATCAATAAACCCATACTTCTGGATTCTAACCCTTCAAGTCAAAAGAGTCTCTGACTTGAAGGACAGGACTACAAAGAAATTTAAAAGAACATCTAGGTTTTAGTCATATAAATATTATAAACAAACTTGACTCTGTCTATCAGTGTTAATAAAAGAAGAAACATGTGATAATACAAAATTTAAAATAATAAAAATAAGAATGGAGTTTCCAATGAAGGCAGTCTGTTCCTGCCTACTGGATTTCACAACTTCACCAACTGGGCAAATATCTTCTTAAATACAGTCCACCAAGAAAATTCTGAGCACAAGTGTTGAGAAAAGAGCTACAGTCACCAAGACTGGAAACAGATTAAGATCCAGAACGAAGTCAAATCTGAAAGTCATAAGTATGGTCAAAATGTCTAGAAATATGACCTGTACTTTTACCTAAGGCCTGCGACAAATCTTAAGAGTCAAGAAGACTCAGAAAAATTCCGCCCTCCTGGCAGGTATTTTCTATTTAGGTTTCACATATCTCATCTTCTGACTAGATCACAACTTCCTGGGAAGCAAGGATTATGGTCTCATTTACATTTACATCCCCTGCTATGCTTAGCATATTAGAAACATCCAATTAATATTAGGCAAATTAATTATGAAGCCTTCTAAAGAAATCAATGCTTATCTTGACATTCAAACAAAACATCAGCTAAGTTAAAGTTAAAATAGTTATTACAGGGCAAACGTTTGTTTTCTCTGTATTTTTAGCTTTCATTTTGATAAAATTATATATGCACCCAACTTGAATTAGCAAATAACTTCAGAAGATTTATTTTTTAAAAAAACAGCAGAATACTCAAAATCTCAGTTCCATTTCTCCCTTCCAGGAAGTAATAAGCTTTTCAGTTTTCTCAGACTGATTATTGTGAAATTACTCCCATATCTATAAATACTATGCTTAAGTTATTCCTCCTTGATTTCAAGTTTTGGGCATTATCTATTATCTTTACAATATGAAAGTAAATTTTGAACTCTATCATTTTCCTTCAGTTACACAATACAATCTTTCCCACCTATTTCTAACTTTGCTTTATTGCAGCACTATTCACAATAGCTAAAATATGAAAACAACCTAAGTACCCAAAGACAGATAACTGAATCAAGAGATGTGGTATATATACACAATGAATTACTATTCAGCAATCAAAAAAAATAAATTCATACCATTCACAGCAACATGTATGGAGCTAGAAGGGAAGGGATTATGCTCAGTGAAAGAAATCAGATGGTTTTACTGATATGAATAATATAAGGAAACTGAACAAAGAGTTTTTAAAAATAAAAGATAAAACTTGCAAGCAAACTATAGATCTAAGACATAAGCATGGGAGGAAGAGTGGTCAAAACTGGAGAGGGAAGAACACAAGGGACTACCATGAGAGTTCACCATACATGGGTGGGAGAATTATGGAGACTTATTCATCTATTACACAAAAATGAGTAACAATGCAAGGAAAAATAAAATATTTATGAAAAATGCCTAGCAGGAATCTGTTAGGCCTGGGTCACAAAGTACCTGGGCTTTATGTGAGTTACAGATATTTCAAATGTTACAGAACTTTCATTAATCTAATATTATTTAAAACTATCAAATCATTTTTAATTTGATATAACAAGACAGCACAAGATATGGAAACAGACCCAGTAGAGGATTCCGGCTTCACCCTAATGAGCAAGTTATTAACTTGACCCTCAGATTCTTCATCTATAAAACAGAGATTTTTGTTAGTATATCATAGACAGATTTGTAATGTCTCTAACCACAGCACATTTAAGCATAAAAACAAACCTGGATAAAATAGCCATATGCATTTATCCTCCAAGACAGGACATAGAATTAATTGAATTTCTCAAGACACTAAATGACAAGGAATGAATTTCTAGAGCTAGTACATATAATAAATAAACTAGAATCATTTGTACCCTAACAACTAAGGAGGAGAGTAGCAAATGAAGATGATAAAATCATTCTCAATACCGAAACACTTACTCTTTGGCAGGGATTATTCTTTTAATCCTCATATCAGCAGCTGTGAGGTAATTCTATTCATTTTGCAGATATCCAAATTCATAGATACTAAATGACCAAGCCAGGATTCAAATCTAGGAATTCTGATGCCAGAATATATGTGTGTGTGTGTGTATTAAAACCTGATACCATCCTCATAGAGATTTAAACAGTAAATGACAAGATGTTCTTAAATTATTCATATATATATACATATACACACACACACACCCATACACATATATAAAACTTTTTTTAAAGGACCTGTTGTGCCTCTCATCAAATAAAACTGTGAGAGTTGTGGCCATATAAGAGGAAGAGAGTCAGGATCTCGCTCTCTCTCTCGCTCTCTCTCGCTCTCTCTCGCTCTCTCTCGCTCTCTCTCGCTCTCTCTCGCTCTCTCGCTCTCTCTCGCTCTCTCTCGCTCTCTCTCGCTCTCTCTCGCTCTCAACAGGGTACAGCAATAATGGCAGCCTGAAAACCAGGAGAAGAGCACCTTCACCAGATATTGAACTCTGCCAGAACTTAATCTTGCACTTTCCAGTCTCCAGAACTATAAAGAAATAAAATTTCTGTTTTTTAAGTCAATCAGCCTATGGTATTTTGTTGTGGATGTGTGGCAAAATTAATATAGAGCATGAATTTGGAAGGAATGTACTGTCAGCTCTCTTTTCTTACCCTTTCATGTTGGAGGAAAACAAGTAGCAGAAATGCAAATAGTTGTTAAAAGAAAAGTAATATAAGACTCCTAGAAGAGTAACAGATTCAAAAAAAAATTACAAGATGCTGTTTGCCATTCATTAAAGAGATTAAATGGTATAGTGTGAAGAATCAGAGATGGAGTCAAAATATCAAGGCTCAATGAAGGATTGGTCACTTATTTGTGAGGTGGCTTTCACCAATTCATTTGATCTGCTGTCAGGCTAGATGACTGTTAAATTCTTTTCTGCTGAAACACTCTAGAATCCTACAATCTAGGTGACAGAAAACTAGTCAACAGAAGAGTCTGCTCAGGATATATACTTGAAGTGGTAAACAGAACTTAAAAGGAATTTCAATGATATAAATTAAACCCTAATAGTCAAGAGAACAAGTAAACATAGTAAAAAACTGTGATATGCTATATACCCAAAGGCTGTTTCCAATATTGTCTACAGATCATAATGAAAGCCACTAACACAGTTTTCACTTAAATAACATGCTTTTGTGACTTAAAAGAGCCAAATTCCCCTTCCCCCAACAATAAGTTTTTGGCTGCTATCAGCTATTTTTACAGAATTGTGAAAAAGAAAGCATGAACAACACTATTTTTCAAGCAGTTAGAATCAGGAGTTAAAGAAATTTAACCTAAGAGGGAGTCATTATAAAGCAAGGATATTGGTTTTTATTTTTTTTTAAAGATTTATTTATTTATGCATACAAGCACTGGGGTACAGGCCAGAGGTGTGGGGGGGTGAGAGGATTCACCACAGAGAGCGGAGAGCAGAACAGGCAGATCAACGGAAGTACACTGCTGAGGGGAGCAGCGGGCACAGCAGGAGAGGTCTGCTGCACCATGTGGGTCCCCGCCCTGGCCGGCAGCAGATATCAAACTCATGCTGCAGTGACTGCGGTTTGTTTCATAGTGCGTTGCCTAACCCACTGCGCCACTAGGGAGGCCCAGGATATTGGTTTTTAAAAATACAAAAAGGCCTCCCTGGTGGCCTAGGGGTTGAGTCTCAGTGCTATTACTGCTATGTTCTGAGTTCGCGCCCCTGCCAGGGAGCTAACCCACATATGTTGCAGACCTCTCCTGCCTTGCCCGCTGCTCCTCTCAACAGTGTCTTACAGCAGATCTGCCTGTTCTGCTCCCCAATCTGTCTCTGGTGAATCTTATCACCCCCACAAACATCTCTGGTCTACGCTCCAGTTCTACAGAAAAAAAACAAAACAAAACAAAACAAAACAGTACTGGTATGCTGGTATGGAATGTGAGGATTTATGGAAATCCTTGACTTACAAGTTTTTGTAAAGCAAACTGTTAAACACATTTTATTATGAAAAACTGGAATGAAGGATAGTTTTGAAAGAAACAGAATTCTGGTGTAAAAACAAATTATTCCCAATGTAGTTATAGTACAGCAGAGAGCCATGGAACTGGTGGTGGTCCTGGGTTTATTTTCTTGGCCTACTATTAATTGGCAGTGTCATTGTATCCAACAAACTTGACTTATCTGAGCTTAACAGTTTGTTCTACAGAGCATCAGTTAAAAATTAAGTAATCAATACTACAAAAGGGATTTGTAAAAATGTTATTTCTGAAAAATGTGAAAACTTCTAACAAGTCCAAGGCACATTTTGTTTCTCAGTGTCCAAGATGTGATGAGACATGAAAAATACAAAGCAAAACAAAATAAAAGGCAAAGGGAATTAACAAAGTAACTAGCCTAAAATGATATTTTTTCAATAGCTAGTGAAATCAAAATTCAAATAGCATAAGAAAATGCAACAAAACACTATTTTTAAATTTGCAAACTTAAAACTAATAGCTTTTTTAATCAACGACTATGATGAAACTTGCTTTGTAGTATATATTTGAGGTAGTACATTTTCCTCATTATTAAGATGTAAACATCTTCTCCTACTCACTTCCTCCTATTAAAATTAATCCTGAAGAAAGCATAGCTTTCTGAGAGAAGTAGTTATAAGAAACACAAACAAAGAAAGCAAATAAAAAGAAAACTATGTAAACTAGAATCAGGGAGTCACTGCCCACGTTGTAAAGGAATAAGTTTTTAGAAAACTTTCCTGTGTTTCTTTGCCTGTCCTCAGAGATAGGCCAAACACATACCTTCACCACACCAAAATAAATGGGCAGCAGAAGTCTCGCTGGTTGTCAACAAGACTCTCGGGGGCATACTAAAGACTCCTATGAGATGAGGGTAGAGAAGAGGGAACAAGTGACCAGCAGGAATTCAGTGGTACCATGAGTTCAATGCCAGATTACAACTAGAGACTCTCATAGCCTAAGATTCTTCAGCACATCCCAAATCTCATTAACATCAGAGAAATATATCCTAAGAATAAGAAGTCCAGACTTATAAAGAACATCCACAATTAACTATATATATAAATTGAAACATAACTAATTGGTTTGCCTTTCTAATCAGATTAAGGAAAAGGTAGGAAACAGGAAATAAACAGGGGAAATCATGCCAGTCAATATCCTACCTATAAGAAGTGAAGAAATATTTTTTCCTAGAAAGACTGAACTAAGACCACAAAATGAGAGATAACTAACTAGAAATTGTTAATTATTCTGTGTTGTAACTCACTAAAGGAACAACTACATGCATAAAATTTGGGCACAAGAGGGAATAGCCACTAGGTGGCAGCAAACCATAGCTAGACTAGGACATACATGGTACTCAGTCCAACAGCAAGGAATTTTGAATGGCAAGCTATACAGACTTGTTCTAATATCAGTATCACTGTAGCACTTAGACCATTCAACATGCAGACACTCTTCATTGTTTTGTGGGAGAGTTTTAGGTATCTTCTGAAGCAGAATTATTGGAATAAATGTATCAATAAAAGATATAGTACAATAAAGCAATAAGCAAAGATACTGGCAAGTGAAACGAGTTAAGAAATTATTAAAAAATAATATTAAATATTTGTATAGAAATGTAACAGCTGTAATAAAAATACAATACAGAGGGGCCTCCCTTGTGGCGCAGTGGGTTAAGCAACGCACTATGAAGAGGGCCGCAGCCACTGCAGCACGAGTTCGATCCCTAACGCAGGCCAGGGAGGGGACCCACATGGTGAGGCAGAGCTCTCCAGCCTCGCCCCGCTGCTCCTCTCAGTGGTGTGTTTCGGTCTGTCGGCCTGTTCTGCTCCCCACTCTCTCTGGTGGTTCCTCTCACCTCCTGCAACTCTGGCTTGTACCCCAGCTCTTGTATGCATAAATAAATAAATCTTTAAAAAAAATACAATACAGAAAATAAACAAGATAATACAGATAAAGGATTCACTACTGATTTAGAAAATCAGACTGACTTCCTAAAAAAGCAATAAATAAATAAAGGATAAGATAAAACGTGACAGAAAAATCAATGGATAAAGGTATATGAGTTAGCATCTAAATTGGAATGAGAATCTTAAGAAAAATAGTGAGGAGAGGATGGCAGATAGACACAAGAAAATAGTTGACTGAGTAATTAAAATAAATACTAGAAATAAAGATTGAATGTCTCAAAATGAAAGTACTCTCTAATAGAATAAGCAAAACTCTATACCATGACATATTGATTAAATTTTAAAACAAAATGAAAATATCAATCCTAAAATTTCTGAAGAGAAAGCAGATAAACCCTGAAACAACACTGGGTGCAATACAATATAGCAACATTTTAACATTTAAATTTACTGTCAAAATAATTTTGACTATAGAATGTTGTATCAAGCTAAACTGTCTCTCAAAGAAAGGTAAGGGCAGAAAGAAAGAATTACCTTACAAAGACCCAAATTGCAAACACTCTTGGAGAAGGTACTCAAGTTAAAGAAAAAGGAATATAACAAGAAATGTACTAAAAATACACAGGATATGCATATCAAATATCTCTTATAATCCAACTTAGAGTCAAAAAAGGGTGGGAACAAAGAATAGCTATAACTGATAGTTACCATTCTATAATAAAAGCAAGAAGCAAGGAAATACTAAAAAGGAAAAGAAGCTAAAAATAAGAAAATGTAAAAATAAATAAATTACCAATTAAAAGGTACAAAGTGTTTGGTTCAATCAAAACACAAAATCGAACTTTCTGCTAACTCCAGAAAACACACTTTTTGCTCCAAAGGTAATAGACTCAGAGTTAAGAATTAAGATAAAATTCTACAAACTAAAAGGACCCAAAAGAAGGCAAGGACAATCATATCAGCGAAAAAGGGTAACAAGAAACAGAGATGGACAAAATATAATGATTAATGGAACAATACATCAAGAAGACAACACTCATTAATATATATGCACCAAACATCAAAATATGTAAGGCAATATAAGGATACAATAGCCTTAAGTGAAGATTAAACCAGGTGAGGCTTAATAGATAGCAGAACCACACTGCCAAAAATCTGAATATACATGGTTTTCTAGCTCACATGGGACATTCTGCAGGATTGGCCACACAATGGGTCACAAGACAAGAATCAACAAAGTCATGAAGACTGAAATCATGCCAAGCATCTTCTCTGACCACAATGTTAATCAAACTAGAAATCAGCCATAAAAAGAAAGCAAGAAAACCTCTCATATGTGGAGACTGAACAACACAATACTGAGTGACTGACTATTGAGTTAATGAGGAAATCAAAGAATAAACTTTAAAAATACACCAAGTAAAGTTATAATCTGTATACAATTTTCCAAGGCTTATGTGACTCAGCAAAAGCGGAACTAAAAAGTAAGTATATAACAATACAAGCCTACATTAAGAAATATGAAGCTCAAGTAAATAATCTCCTCTCTCATGTTAAAGAACTAGAAAGAACAAACAAAACTAAAAGCCAGCGGGAGGGAGAAAACAATAAAAATTTGAATAGATTAAATATAAAGAAATTTAAAAGACAGACCAAAAGATTAATGAGAAAATAAGTTGGTTCTTAAAAAAGAAATCAACAAAATTGACACACCTCAGCCAACCTTGCAAAGGGAGAAAACTCAATAAACTGGATCAGAAACAAAAGAAGAGAAGTTACAACTGACATCTCAGAAATTCAGAGGATCATGAGATTACCATGAATGTACGTATGCTCGTAAATTAAGCAAACTAGAGATAGGCAAATTCATAAAAAGATACAACTATCCAAGTTGACTAAAGAAGAAACGAAAATGCTGAACAATTACAAACAAGGGAACTGGAAAAAATTAATCAAAAACGTCCCACAAACAAGTCCAGAAACAGACAACCCCAAAAGTCAGTTCTACCAAACATTCAAAGATAAGCCAATACCTATCTTTTCAAACTCTTCCCAAAAACTAAGAGGGAATACTTCAAACAATTTTACAAGGCCAAAATTACTCTAAAACCAAAACCAGACAAAGACATCACAAAAAAAAGATTACAGACTGATATCCCTAATAAACATAGATTCAAAAAGCCTCAACATATTTGCAAACTGAATTAAATAACACATTAAATATACAGCATGAACACATGGGACATACTGCAGGGTCACAAGGATGGCTCAACATCTGAAAACTAATCAGTGTAACTCACCAATTCAATAAAAGGAAAGGTGAAAATCATTTGGCCTATCAATGGATGCTGGGAAAGCATTTGATAAGATTCAACATCCATTTATGATGACTACCCTCAAGAAACCAGGGATAGAAAGACTACATCTCAACATAATACAGGCAATATATGACAAACCTACAGTGAACCTGGTGAAAAATGAAAATATTTACTTTAAAATCTGGTATAAGACAAGGATGTCCACTACTATTCAAGAATTATTATCAGCTTCTTTTCAACATAGTATTGGAAGCTAGCTGGAGCATTTAGAGAAGGATATAAAATGAATATAAATTGGGGAAGAATATGTAAAGCTATCATTATTTGCAAACAATGTGATAACATAAATACAGAATCCTAAGCTTTCAATAAAAATCTACATTGGAACAATAAATCAGTTCAATAAAGTGGCAAGTTACATATCATTACACAAAATTCAGCTGCCTTCCTAATGCAAACAATAAGCTATAAGAGGAAGAATTTTTTTAAAATACCATTTACAATTAGACCAAAAAGAATTAAATACCTTAGAGTAGACTTAACATAGGTGAAGGATCTACATGATGAAAACTATAAGATATTGTTAAAAGAAATAGAAATCACAAAGAAATAGAAAGATATACTCTTTATTCTACTCATGGTAAGAATTAAAATTGTCAAAATGGCCATTTTGACATTTGCAGGTTCAATGCAATCCTTATCAAAATTCCAATTGCATTCTTCAAATAAATAGAATAAACTACTGGTACCAAAATATAAGATACACCACAAAAGATACCAAATAGCCAAAGTCATACTGACACACACAAAAAAGGAAGAGTGGCAATATCACACTTCTAACAATAACTTCAGTACAAGAAAACATAGTATGAAAGTACCTACTGTAACTCTTCTAATTTCAAAGAATGATGAATAAACCAAATATTTTCTCCTTCCCTAGTTTACATTTCCTAGTGCTAAATAAATATCAGTAACCACAAAATTGAAAAATTATAATGATATATATTTTCAACTTTTATTGACATTGACATAGAGTCAGTCATATATCTTTTGCCCATGATCTATGGGTTTGTTCTATATTTTAAAACTATTGTATATCTATTGTCTATTTAGAAAATAAAACAAACATAAAAAATAGAATTTTTTTAATCAATGATTTGTCTACATTAAAATTTTTATTGTTTTCATATTTGGAGACTGATTATTTCATTCCCCTTTTAGTTGTTTGATATGATTAAGCCAAAGCAGCTGCTTACTTATTTTTTTTGAAATACTGATTCATTCCACCTCATCAAGGGAAAGAAGAAAACAAAACTATTTGTATTCATCTTCAGGAAAAGAATTTTAATTTGACACTTAAAGATATTAATAGAATTCTTAAATCTAGACTACTGATCTAAGCATATACATTCTCAAATGACAGAAACCAAAAGTCACTGTAGTAAATAAACTTCAACAATTCCCATTTATTATATCTAGAGTTTATTCAACCCAATACCACTTTATAAAGGCATAATGAATAAAACCAACATACATTAAAAAGATCATACTTGTGATTTCCCAATGCTCAACTGTATTTTATCAAACTATATCATTAACTATATGATAATTAAATCAATCACTGTTCTCAAGGCTTACATATGTAGTTTACTTCTACCAAAGCATATGGAACTTGCTTTATTACAAAATATATTAACCTGTAAAAAACAATATTTAAGCATCTCAAAGATTGTTTTTAATTGATTAAAATTATTTATTTTCTTACATTTTTGTACAATATTTGATTTCTTCCCTCAAGTTAGTCCCCATAAATCTCCCACCACCACATCATATGTGAACCATCACCATAGTCCCTTGTGCTCTTTCCTCCCGTTTTGACCTTTCTCCTACCTCCTCTCCTGCTGTATGCTTCAGATCTATAGTTTGCCTGCAAATTTTGACTTTTATTTTTGACACTTCATTTAGTTTCCCTATATTCCTCCTATAATGAAACCATCCAATATTTTCCTTTCTCCTTCTGACCAAAGTCAGACCTTGCTTTCACTTTTGTTTGGCCAACTTATTTTGACCTAGAGCATCTCTGTGTGTTAAGTATCACATCTTACTAAAATGTAAATTTAACTCAGTCTGGAATAGGGACACGAGAGCCTACATTTCTAACAAAATTTTTAAGTGAAGCCTATGCTGCTAGTCCTGAAATCATGAATATATCTTGAATATAAAAGTTCATGACTACAATTAAGTTTAGCTTCTTCAGAAATGTAATATAATTCTCTTCAGATTCAGAAATATGTAATTGTCTTTCACCTTTCTCTTACAGGTAAGTTAATTCCAATGCTGTCAAACATTAGTTTTCTAAATACTAGAATGAGATAGAAGAGTGAGAATGGCAGATTAAAGCAAAGATAAGAAATTTAAGAATCTTTTCAAGATTAAAAATTGTGAACAGATTCCCTACATAAAAATAATGAAAACTTGAGTTAAGAAAAATTAATGCTATCACTAATACTTTGTATATACTCTATGTTATATAATCAAAGTATCAAACTTCTGGAAGTTTTTACAATTTGACTTTCAAAGTTATTTTCAGAAAATTCTGCATGTGTAGATTTAATCTTATTTTTATAGGTTATTATAGACTAACAATACATGCAGTGCCACCTTGAAAATAATTTTACATTCACATTTGGAAATTTATTTTCTAAAATTCTTATTTACAGTTATCCTAAATTTACACATATAAATCTAGATGTTTAATATTATTTTTCTAATATATTTCTCAGTTAATATATAACAGAAAATCTAGTATTTTTAAAACAGCTATGGCCGGAATTGTCTAAACATAACAAAGGTGATATGTCCAAGACATGCTTTGGAACACATTTATAAGTCAAACCAAATTCTTAATACTGAACTGAAAATCAAAAACCTTCACTATAAAATAACCACAAAATATTCAATTTCTAGCCTATAGAATTAGAACGATATGTAGTGGGTAATTATTAATTACGTAAATTGTCAATGTTAAAAATAAGAATCAGGGTACTATTGAATCCTATCTTTACTAATAGTAATTTAACCTTAGTAAAGTTACTATCTTTATTTTTTTTTAAATATTTATTTATTTATTTATTTATGCATACAAGAGCTGGAGTACAAGCCAGAGTCACGGGAGGTGAGAGGATTCACCAGACAGAGTGGGGAACAGAACAGGCAGAATGACCGAAACACACTGCCAAGGGCAGCAGCGGGCGAAGCAGGAGAGCTCTGCTACGCCATGTGGGTCCCCTCCCTGCCTGCCGCAGGGATCAAACTGATGCTGCAGTGGCTGCGGTTTGCTTCATAGTGTGTTGCTTAACCCACTGCGCCACCAGGGAGGCCCCAAAGTTACTATCTTTAAATATCAATTTCTATAGAATAGAGACAGCTACTTGTCTAGTTTAATAAAAAATTATTTTGTTCCTATACTACGGCACTATGCTAAAGTGAATAAGACAAACTAATCACCATAGTACTTATAAACTAAACCAAAAGACTACAGAGACTACATAGATAGAGAGGTAGATGAACAAAGTTCAGAAGACAGATAAAATCATATAAAAAGACAAAAAATGACTAGGGTAGATTTTTACACATGGTAAAGTTAGGGAGGGTCTACAAGAGATCTATTTCTAGTATGCTTGGAAAAAACCCACAAATACATCTTATTTACTTCAAATATATTTTTTAGATTTTATTATTTAAAAAATCAACTTTTATTTATCCACAATAAAAATAAATAGGGATAATATAAATAACTATATGCCAAAAATAACTCCCAACTAATTTTGGATCTTAGTTTGGTAACAGCTAACAAGGTACAAAGTTAGTTAATTTAAATCAGTCATGTCCCAAGCATGTCCCACCCTCTGGAAAACTAGAGGTTTATGGGTAGGCAACTGATAACAGGAGGAAACCTGGGACAAAAGAAAATAAAGAAAAATATAGGATCCAGATGATCCATAAACTGGATTAGCAGTTCATGCATAAATCATAAGTAAATGACATTTCTATTTTCATTTTATATGAAAGAGACAACAATTTTAATGGGGGGAGACAGTGGGATGCATGCACAAATGCACACATGCCATGGCTTTTATTCCTAACTTCACCTAGCACTTTCCCATTTTCACTTTCGAAACACTTTATCTCAAAGTATAACATTTAAAGGCAAATCTGTTACTATGAAATGACTGGTCCAACGTTATCAGGAAAGGACCAGAACTTTAGATAATATAAACTCTCATGTTTTTCTTCTGAGATGCATCAACCACTTGGCACAATACTTCAGTCACTGCAGAAAGCCTGATTCCTCAGTCCTTCCCTGATAAACTGTTCAATCAGAACTCTGTTTAATTTATTTTTAAGAATCAGACTTCAAAGTTAGAATTCAACCCCTGAAAGAGTCACTTGGAGGGGAGAAACGTTTTCTTTAAAAATATATAAATACTCCAAGGAGGGTGACAGCAATTATTGTTACATTTCATTTTATAGGTTTTTAATTAAAGATCTTAAAACTGAATATATGAATTATCTTGGAATGTATCCTTACTAATAATTTTATGGGAATTTTCTTTAATCTTTGGTTTAGAAGTGATCCATAATCGGTGCAAAAGTACTATGCCATTATTTCAAGATAAATAAATACAGGAATAATCTGAAAACTTAATGGGAAGAATGTATACAACAAAGCTAACTCCATCAAACTTAGTTATATTGGATATAGATGAAGAGATGTGAATTCCTTTGTATTTTTAATATGACTATTTTTTGAGAGCAGTTTTAGGTTCAAGGCAAAATTGAGATGGTACAAAGATTACTCACATATCCCCATATCTCACACATGCATAACCTCCCCCATTATCAACAACTGGAACCAGAGGATATATTTGTTACAACTTACTTATTGATATATCATAGTCACCCAAAGAGTACATTTGAACTTTAATGTTCTCTTGATGATATACATTCTATGGGTTTAGAGAAGTATAATGACATGTACCCACCATTATGGTATTATACATAGTATTTTTACTTCCTTAACAATCCTCTGTGCTTTACCCATTCACCTCCCTACCCCAGTTTCTTAATACTTATTTCTCATATCAGCACTGGCCCTACATAATTATAAAAGAATTTGCATAAAAGAAGAATGATGACTTCTCCAGACTTATGGCCATGTGAGGTCAGGCAAGAATATAAAATATGTGGCACTGAATCTCCTCCTCAACATCCTTATTCCTCTTTTCCAGAGGATGCCAAAGATCACAAAAGCAAAAAATAAAAAATAAAAAAGAGGACTATGTGATATTATTCATCTTTGAATTACCAGTACCTAAGACCATACTACCACACAAAAAAACTTCAAAGAATAATGAATGTTAGCTTAAATTTTCAGATAAGGTTTTTCTCACCAAGATACTTTGTCACTGGAGATATCAAATAAAACTTTGGTACTGCCCTGAAATGCATTTTCCCCTACTGTTACTACAAATATCACTGTTAAGCAGTACGGGTATAGGTAGGTCTCCACAAAATATTAACACAAGTACCCAAAGCCAACAGGTCTCCTGAATAAGTCTGAAGTTAAATTTTCAAATATGTAAAGACATTAGCAAAATAAACTATCTGCAAGCATATATTCTTAACCCTCCTTGACCAGAGAGCAGAAACAGCCTTGGCTATGCTCAGTGAGTGACATAAACCCTCACTTTCACTGGCTTGAATTTCCTAGCCCATTACACCACCCCATTTCTTATCTCAAAACCAATGTAGATGGGAAATCTAGTTAGCAGGGAATTTGTGTAATGCATGTGGACTTCCTCTTCACAATAATCAAGAAAAAACAATTAAATGTTAAGCATGAAATATTTAAGACTACATTAACACCTGAAAACAAATAACAATCAAATAAGATCCAATATTAAATTATTCTTTTGTGTATTCTTTGACCAAACACTTGAGGGAACTATCTCTGAGGAGAAAAACTGCATATCTAATTTCAAGTGTAAAATTAAATGCCTAATACATTAGCTAGTTGTTGTTTTATTTATGTTTACCAACTTTTAATTCTTTGTATTTTACTGCTTCATTATAACACAGAACTTGAGGAAATGGACATAGTTTATTTAAAACACTTGAATTGCGCTGTTAGAATATAAAAGCACTGCCTTCAGAGAAGCTATCAAATGACCTTGATGATCTATACAACATTCATTATAGACTGGTAAACATTTGTGAAAATCCTTGCTGTGATGATTGATTGCATTTTTTCCTGCTTCAGTTACCTCAAACTAAATTGCCTGTCATTAAAATGATGACTTCTGTCAATGTAGTTTCTTAATCCTTCCTCAGTTCATTCTAGCAATGACATTCTTAGAATAATATATTGTAAGTCTTTATGGATCAATAACGTTCAGTATAAAAAGCAGCAATCTACCACCAAGATTTTATACTCCTATTTACAATGACATCTGACAAGCTAACTAACAGTAACATTTCTTACTAAGGAAAAAAAAAAGACATCTAACAAACAAGTCAAATATAATACTACAAAGAGCATATGTCAATCTAAACAAGTTAGGAATTTTGAGTGAAGCGCAATATTAGCAAATGCTTTTATCCTAAAGTAGTTAATGACTGAGATGTCATTTGTAGACTACTCGAGAAAAAAATTATTATTCAGGCCCTAACTTAGCATTTTGAAAAGATTTATGAGAGGTTATTTATGTGAAAAGTCTTCTCTGCAATGTCAGAAGCAGAAAGCCTCCACTTAAAAACCATGAAAGATAAGCCCACTCTGGATCCTTTTTTTCCATAGGCAATTAAAAAAGAACTTTTTTTCACTTAGTCTATATTTAGTTTATACATTGGACATCTTTATATGGAAATTAATTACCTTTAAAGATTACAATTTATGTTTTCATTTAAACTAAAATTAAAACGAATGCATCCATTACATCAATAAAAATAGAGCTATGACACTGCTTTATAATTTATATTATCTCCTTCATATAAGGAGCCGTATTAACTATGCCTTTTCTTAAGCTCCATCTACTTCATCATTCATTAAACTCAACTAACCTGAAATCTTTGACAAGCACTCACTGAAGGGGAAAAGTTTCAAAAATCTAGCAGTACCTCCTAACTATTAACTAGTTTTCCTCCCTAACTATTTAATTACAGAATAAAAACATTTTTTATTTCTATTGGGTGAAAGTTTGAATAAAAATAATATATGATTGGATTTAGAGAATAACAACTCCACTTTAAAATATGACTTTAAACTTCCCAAGGGATAGGAAAGAAGATAACCTCAATGTAGCTTTTAAAGAAATTACTGAAGAATTAAAAACTAAAGAAGTAAAAATATGAAAACCATGAAAAAACAGATGTCTAACTCAGGGAAGAGAACAAAAGAAATCTTAATTGAAACAAGAGGGGTTAGGGATCCAGGAGGAATGTTCCTAAGGGGGGAAAAATTCAATTATTAGTTTGGTCATAGAAAGGACTTTATAGTTCTGTCAGTTTATGATCAGAATAATTGGTACAAAGGGAACTCAGCAAATGAAAGGGGTAGTTATGAACTCAAAAAAAATTTACACTAGGGGAAAAGAAAGTGAACAGAGTACAGATAAGTAAGTGTTCTCAGTCATAACAATGTGATATTGGAGGATGGGAAGATAAAAAAGGAAGCAGAAAATGGTAGTGAGGTAAGAATGGATGAAAAATTCTAAATCACTGTATTTCGCAAAGACATGTTATTAAAATTGAAAAGTCGGGAGCTGAAAATTGTATTGACAGAGAGAAAGAGGTAGATAAAAAGTGGGGTAACAAAATATTGAAAGATTTGTCTCTACTGAAGGGTTAAGGAATGGAGCTGGATATCCACTTTAAACACAGGCCTGGGCCTCCCTGGTGGCACAATGGGTTGGGTGGCGCACTATGGAGCAGATCACAGCCACTGCAGCATGAGTTCGGTCCCTGCCGCACCAGAGAGGCGACACACATGGCGCAGAAGACCTCTCCTGCCTCACCAGCTGCTCCCCTCAGCAGTGTGTTTCAGTCAGTCTGCCTGTTCTGCTCCCCAATCTGTCTCTGGTGGACCCTCTCACTGCCCTGGACTCTGGCCTGCACCCCAGCTCTTGTATGCATAAATGAAACCTAAAAAAAAAAAAATCAACAATTAAAAAAAAAATAAACAGAAGGCCTAACATACAACATATTTTGATATTTTAAACTATGTATACTTATTGTTTTCTGAAAGAGTCTAAATTAATTAAAGTGGGGTTACATGAATCAACACTGATAAAATCTCAAAAGGATATTTGGCAAAAAAAGAAAATTTCAGACTATTAAGTTTACCATCAATACCATTTATATATTTAAAAAAAATATATATATATATATGCAAACAATAGCTGGGGTACAGGCCAGAGATGCCAGGAGTGAGAGGATTCACCAGAGACAGAGTGGGGAGCAGAAGAGGCAGATGGACTGAAATGCAATGGGGAGGGGAGCAGGAGAGGTCTGCTGTGCCATGTGGGTTCCCTCCCTGGCCAGGAATTGAATTCTCACTGCAGTAGCTGTGGAAGCCCCAAAGTGAGCCTCTCAACCCCTTGTGCCACCAGTGAAGCCCTATACAATTTTGTTTTTTCTAGGTAACATTAGTTTGCAACACTGTGTATGATTCTGACTTAAAGGATCAAACCCTTGAGGCATAGGATCACAATACATCCACCACCAGACCACTGAAAGTCCTCTACTATATTCATGTGTGCTTTCCCCCTCCCTTCTGTATATCAATTTTTTAAATTGAACTTTTTATTGGGGCTACATTGGTTTACAACACTTCAAGGGTATAGATTAACACCTGATCAGATGGATGTCACCACCCCATAGCCAGCACAAAGTACCCATTATCTTCCACCACAGTAGACAGAGCACCCCACCCCCACACTTTTCCTCTAATAGCTTCAATCCTACTGGGAAGTCAGATTTTTAGAATTTGTTTAGGTTTAGTTTCATCTATTCCTTTATTTTGTTTCTTCATGTTTCATATTATGAGTGAACTCATTTTGTATTAGTCTGTTTCTGACTTATTTGCTTATAAGCATAATCTCCTCTAGTTCCACCAAAGTTGTAAAAAATGGCAATATTTTACCATTTTTATAGCTGAATAGTATTCTTGTGTATTTTCTTTAAACATGCATCTGCTGGACATTCAGGTTTTATCCAAAGCTTGGTTATTGTAAATAGTGCTTCAATGAACTGAGGAGTTGCATATATCCATTTGAATTAGTATTTTTGTATTCTTCAGATATCATATGTGGCAAACTTATATTTAGTATTTCAAGAAACCTCCCTACCTTTTTTTCCATAGGGGCTGAACCAATATACATTCCCACCAACAATGTTAGAGGATTCCTCTTTCTCCTTATTTCTGTTCTTGTGAATATGGGTCATTCTCATAGCTGTAAAGTTTTATCTCCTTGTGACTTTGGTGTGCGTTTCTGTGATGATGAACATGTGTTCATGCAGGCACATCTATATATCTTCTTTGTAAAGTGTATTTAGCTGTTCATCCCATTTTTATTAGATTGTTTTCTTTTTGTTGAGGTGTATGAGTTCTTGTATATCAGCCCTTTGTTGGGTGTATGATGTACAACTATTATTTACCTCACTCTAATGACAGGGTTTTTTTCCACTATGTAGAAATATTTTAATTTGCTGTCCTACCATGTTTACTTTGCTTTTGTTTTCCTTGCCTTTGTTATCAAAGCTCCAAAGACATCCCTAAAGCCCATGTTTCTAAGTGCCTTTTCTCCTCTTCTATATATTTTTTCAGGTCTTACATACAAATATTTAATCCAATTTGAGTTAATTTTTGTATCTAGTATGAGGTAGTGATCTTGTTTCATTCTTTTGATATGGCTGTCCAGCTTTCCCAACACCATTTGGAAAAGAGAATTTCCTTTCTCCGTTTTGTACTCTTGGCTCCTTTGGCACAGACTGTTTATACATATACTTACAACAACATTATATATCTTTTTGAGAACTTTGTAGTAGTTTCAAGTCAGGAGAATGATAACCAGTCTTGTTCATTTTTGTTAGGACTACTTTTGCTACTCAGGATTTATTGTGGTTCCATATAAATTTCAGTATGTTTGCTATATTTCTTTAAATAATGCCATTGATGTGTTGATAGGGATTGTGCTGAATCTGTATATTGCTTTGAGTAAGATGAACATTTTAATAATGTTAATTTAATTCTTCCAATCCATAAGCAGAGAATAATTTTCCATTCCTTTGTATTTTGAATTTCATTCAATTATGCTGTACAGTTTTCATTGTACAGGTTTTCAACCTCCATTGTTTAATTATTTTTGGTATCACTATAAAAGAAAATTTTCTTAATTTCTTTCTCTTCACGTTTGCATATAGGAATGCCACAGATCTTTGTGTATTGATTTTTTTAGCCTAAACTTTATCAATTGGTTTTAGTGGAGTCTTTAGGGTTCTCTATTTATTATCAGGTAGGTACATAGGTACATTTCATCTTTCCCAATTTGGATTCCTTTTATATATTTTCTTGCCTAACTGCTCTAGCTTTCAATACTCTGCAAAAGTAGTGGTTAAAAAAAAAGTAAATATTCTTACTTTGTACCTGATCACAGAGGGAAAGTTTTCAGTTTTTCATACTGAGCATTAAGTTCATGTGGGCTTATCATATAAGGCCTTTATTTTGTTGAAATGCATTTCTCCCATCCAAATTTCCTTGAGCTTTCATCATAAATGGATGCTAAATTTTATGAAATGCTTTCACTACATCTATCGATATGTTCATGAGATTTTTATATTTTCTTTTGATCTGGTGAATTACATTGATTTTTGGATGTTTGACCCTTCTAAAATCCCTAGCATGAACCGCATGTGGTCAGTTGTATGACCCTTTTAGCGCATTGTTGAAATTAGGATTTTGTTGAGCATTTTTGCAATCTGTTCATTAAGGATGTTGGTCTATAAATTTTTTTGTTTATGTGCTTGTCTGAGTAATGCTTACCTACTAAAATGTGTTTAAAGTATTGTCTTTTCTTCTTTGGGGGGTAAGAGTTTGAAAGAAGGGAAGATATTAGTTTATCTTTGTTTTTTTCTTTTTTTTTTAAAGATTTATTTATGCATATAAGAACCGGGGTACAGGCCAGAGGTGTGGGGGGGGTGAGAGGATCCACCAGAGAGAGAGTGGGGAACAGAACAGGCAGATCTACTGAAACTTACTGTTGAGGGGAGCAGCAGGAGAGGCAGGAAAGGCAGGAGAGGTCTGCTGCACCATGTGGGTCACCTCCCCAGCTGGTGGCAGGGATTCAAACTCGTGCTGCTGTGGCTATGGTTTGCTTCATAGTGCATTGCTTAACCCACTGCTCTACCAGGGAGGCCCCTATTAGTTTATCTTTGAAGGTTTGGTAGAACTCATCAATGAAACTTAGTCCTGGGTTAATTTTTTTGGAAGGCATATTACTGTTTCAATTTCCCTTTCATAATTGCTTTTGTTTTCACTGATATTTTTTGATTTCTTGCATTCCATTTTATTTACTTCTGCTTTAATCTTTATCTTTATCTTGCCCTTTCTTGCAGTTACTTTTAGTTTCATTTATTCTTATTCTTCTAAGTTCCTTAAGATGTAAGGTTAGACTACTGGGTTTATGAGGAAATCAAAGAAGTATCTGTAGACAAATAAAAATGAATATCTGAGCTGCCAGAACATATAGAACACAGCAAAAGCTAAGAGGAAAATATATAGCAACACACAGGCCTACATCAAAAAATAATGCTCTCAAATAAACAAACTAACATTTACACCAAATTTGAAAAACAGAACACCAAAACAGAGAGGGAAGGGTATAGGCAATCTAAACTTTGTTAGGCAATCTAAAATAACCTCTATTTACTAGAAATGAAATGAACAAATTACTACCAGCTCTTAGCCTGTCTTTTCATTCATCAAATAGTAAAAAAATAGTAACTATTGAGTGTAGTTTGGTATTTCAAAAGATAATACACTTAAAGTGCTCAGTACATAGTATATTTTTTATATATTTATTATTCCTTTCATTTTTCTTCACTTTTTATTTTTTCTATAAGACAAAAATTAAAAGTATTTCTGAAATCATAATTAGGAAACTGCATCTATTTTCTCATCTAATAGTTGAGGTCAATAACTTAGCCTCAATTATGACTGTCTTGTGCTAATGCCTGCCACACACAATGGAAAACTGAACAATCATTTAAAGAATGCTTGGTTTGAACAGGAGCCCTAGCCTCCTCCTCTACTTTCACTCATTCAACAGAAATTTACCCACTCATAACGTTTAAAGAATGTATGGAAATAAAAATGCAAAATACAAAATATAAAAACCAGAAATATAAATACAAAAAAATAGTTTCTACATATAGCTTACCATAATCAGATTAGGAAAGTAAAAAGGCAGGCAAATGTGGTTTTATACCATATGTCATTGGTTTGACCTGTATTGAACCCAATGGGTTCATTTTGGGAAAAATTCTACTCTTATATTTCCCATCCAAAAGCACCATTTTTAAGCTCTAAAGTTCTGTAATTTTTTTTCTGTAAAACTCTTACACATATTTTGTTGGATTTAGACCCTGGTATTTGTTTTTAGTTGTTATTATGAATGTGGTTTAAGTTACATCCTATAAGTTGATAGGATATTCATTAATCTCAAGTATATATATGGCAATACAAATGATCGTAATATTTAATTTGCCTTTCTGTTATGTTTACATGTATCACAATTTAAAAATAAAAATACTGGTAGTGAATGGAATATTAAAACTTCAAAGTCCAAATAAAAGATTCATAACACATATGGAACTTCATTTAAAAAAATGAAACAAGTTAAGGGCTTCCCTGGTGGCACAAGGGATCAAGCACTGCACTATGAAACATCTACAGTCACTGCAGCACCAGTTCAATACTGGCCAGGGTGGTGGCCCACAAGATGCAGCAGACCTCTCCTGCCTCACCTGCTGCTTCCCGCAGCAGTGTACTTCATTCATTCAATCTGTCTGTCCTGTTCCCCACTCTAAAGAACTCTCATCATTTCTGTCTACTGTGTTTTTTGAATGTAAGACTCATTATTATTTTGTGTACCAATATTTTCACCCACCCACATGTCTGACAAGGGGTTAATTTCCTAAATATATAAAGGAGTCACACAATTTAAAAACAACAAATATATCCCAATCAAAATATTGGTAAAAAACAGGCACATGGGAAAATTTCAACATTGCATATTATAAGAGAAATACAAATCCAGGACAAATCTGTGTTTAACTTGGTTCATTTTGTTTATTTATTATGTGTATATATATATGTGTGTGTGTGTGTATATATATATATTTAACATTTATTTATGCAAACAAGAAGTGCGGTACAGGCCAGAGGTCTGGGGAATGAAAATATTCAACAGAAAACCATACACAATCAACCCAGGTTATTGACTGCCTACTAAAAATTTATGCATCCCCTAAATTTATTAGTACCAAAAATCTGAATATCATCTATTCCCCTTTTCCATAAAACAACTTCACTGATCATATGAAACAGTAAGAGCAGAGATCTGAAATTTGTTGGCTATAAATTGCAAATAAATCCCAGACCATTTCCTTAAAATATGAAATGGACTATACACATATTTTTATTTTTACAAAATTTCACCAGCCCAACTCTTAAATTACCCTTACTCTCATTACTTTTGTAAGAGTCATTGCAAACTGAAAAACAAAATTTATAAAATGAGTATGAAAGCAGTATGTTAATCTGATTATATTATATATTAATATATATAAAATATATAATATATATTATATATTATATTATTTATTATTTTATTATTTATTATATAATATATTATATATTAATATTATATATTAATATATTATTATATTATTATATACCAAATCTCTTATTTCCTGGACTCCAGATTTAAATTTCCAACTACCTATTTGGACATAGTATGTTCATTTTTTCTGACATCTTAAGCATGACATGTTTACTACTGAAGTTCAACCCACTCCCAAAATTACATCTTCCTTCCATGAGTCCCAGAGTCAGAGAATAGCAGCTCAAACTATAAACCTAGAAGACAGATGTGAATATTCCAAAAACAATTATTTTGAACCCCATTCTCCAATGAATCACCAAGAGCTGCTAGTTCACTCTACCTCCTACTACCCTCTAAACTCTCAGTCACTGCATTCAAGTATTCATCATCTCTGTTATGTAGTTTAGGAGTCATTAATTTGTCTTCCTACCCTCATCCTCCATATAAGAGTTATCCTCCAGATAAGAATTATCTCCCCAAAATGTAAAATGCATAATTGTTAATCTCTAGTTCACAATTCTGTAAGGCATCACCAATGCTTAAAGGATAACATCCAAAATTCTTAGCATACCATCCAAAAAGTCTCTATAGCCTACATCTCCAGTCAGCCTAATGGTCCACAGTTCCTTCTCCTGGCCCTAATCTCTAAATACTTCTATATCTCTGCACATACTGATCCCCAAACTTAAAACCCTTTATTTTCTATCCCCACCAGGAAATATTCCTTCTCCTTGTAAATAAGCTGAAGCATTATCATTTCTTAAAAATCTTCTCTGAACTACAAACAATAATTAATCACTGATATGTTTATTTTGAATCATCCTTTATTATACCACATATAATATTACATTTTAATTCTCCACTAACATGTCTTTCTCACCCTCAATAATATTTGAGAAATAGCCAGATTTAAATCATATTGTCAAATATTCACTAGATAACAAACACAACTGAAGCTTAAGTAAACACTGTATATTTCTATTAGCTTCCTATATGAAATATGACCACCATGATACTTTCAAATTAAAACATTTCTTAGTAAGATTTGTTACATTTTACAATGAAGAATATTCATTATAAAGGGAACTACTACATAAAAATGAGCTATCTATAACACTGAAGTATTTTACTCTAAATTTAGTGACACACTCATTTAAGATGATCAAAAGCAATCAACAAAGTTTGAAAATTGTGAATCAAATAATTAAAACATATTTCCCAATATAAAGTAAATATAACTATTTGTAGAAAATAGTTTTAAATATTTCTACTTTCTTTAAGTTTTAACATTCCTATATAATTCTGAATACATGACTTTTATGGAACATGTAATTTAACAAGCATAAAATATAACTTTTTAAGTTATGTCTTTAGAAAATATTCATAAATCCCCCAAACAAATTAGATTTGCTTATTAAATCATAATATTATGATTTAATAAGCAAATCATAAGATAAAGCAACTCACAAAAGTAAACAGAAAGCCATCTGCAGTTAAAGTATTAATTGTAAACTGCACAAATTAAGAATGCTATCAACAGTATGGATCTGACTCAGGAATAATGTGTCTTAATAACTAAGAAAAATAACTCAAAGTAGACACAATATTAAGCAGATTATCAACACTGTGCTTATTTCTAAGCATAAGCATTTAATCACATTTAAACTTGGAGCATATATACCCTATGATATTAGATTGTAAAATATAAGAACCAACCAAATAAAGAAATCTACTGTCTGAAATATATACTTTTTATAATATTAAATTGTACATTCCTTAAAAATACTTCACATTACAATGCAATCTAAGCTAATATTAGCATTCAGTGATTCTCATTCATTATGAATATATTAAGAATTTTTGAGAAAGGTCTAGATTCAGAAGCATATATCCCATTAGATGTTTTTAACCTTCATCTTACCAATGCCAAATGATAGTCTCTAACTGAAAAACTCTGATTTAACTATAATTATATATGTATTTACAGCTACATCTATGTGATATATATATGCAAAATATTCTCTTGATATACCCTTATGTACCCAAATACCCTGCCTCCAAAAAAAATCACTGAAAGAAAAATCTTCACCATGAACTTGGTTGCAAATGAAGTAAAATTAATCAAGCCAAGGATGGAAGAAAATAAAAAGCAAAACATTAAATCTAAGAAAGCTTCAGTCACAAGCAAGTCTATTTCTACCATAATGTTGTGTTAGAATGGTTTACTTCATTCATCCCACTATTGCCCTTTGAAAACCTTCTATTGGTGTTATTACAACTTCTTTTTTTTTTCTTTAATCTATGATAGACCTTTTTAAATTTAAAAGTCTTCCCCAACTGGTGACAATTTCATGTTTTACTTTCTTACCAATATTTCTCTATATTAAAAAAAAACTTGGTTCATAGATATTTAGTGACATAAACATTGTATAGCAACACTTTTAATAAAAGGCCATACAGTAATTAATACACATGTATACATAACTATAAAGGACAGAGTTAAGACAATAAAATTCAATTCTTATTAAATGAAATGACTTTCAGATATTCAAGGTGTTAAATTAATTTTAAAAAGTGACATTTTGAGCAAAAAATTATCTTTAAGAACTTTGCTTCAAACTTGCATACTTTCCCAAATTTGAAATATATTATTTAAATGACTTTATTTTAAAAATTGTAAGATATTTCTTGAGCAATAAGCAGTATAACTATGTGCCTGGCACTGTCCTAAGTATATTATACATATATTACCAAATTTAAGGGCTGAGAAATTAAGTAAATAGCTCCAGCAGACAAATTAGTAGAGGAGGTATTTGAATCCAGGCAAACCAAACTGATTTGCTGTTCTCTCTCTCTCTCCCTCCCTCCCTCTCTCTCTCTCTCTCCCACCACCTCTCTACACCTCTCTACACACATACACACACACATCTCTTCTAACGATGAGACCTTCTAGCAATATGATCCAATGACAGTGGGGTTTAAATCAGTATGATTAATTACTAAAGTGACTTTCACAATGAAGGCAACATTTGATTTTCATTTTATTTCAAATGTGGAAAACAGAGGTAAATGGTCAAAAAGGTAGACTGGAACCAGACTATATTTGATTGTGTGATAGCCAATTCAGTGCCAAAGAAAATATTTTAAAATACCAGTTAAGTGGTCTAGTAAAAAGGCAAAAACAAAACCTTGTTACTGCTATTGAAGAGAGGGTAATAGAGGAAATAAGAGACAATAACATTAGTTTTGAAGCTACTATAATAGAGAGATGAAAAATACTGAAGTAGTGCAGTAGTTCAAAGAAAAGGAAGAATAAAGAGCCATTTCCAAAAATCTAAAAGCTCAATTTGACATTAAAATAGATATAAGAAAAAGCAACATGAATTGTATGATTCATGATCTAAAATGACATAACTGACACCACAAGTCTTGATTTTTATGTGAAAAATTAGTTACCTTCTGCTATGAAATATAAAATACCAATGCAAGTTTTTAAAACTTATTTGTTTGGGCCTTATTTAAATTATTTTCTTGCGACAATAATATTAATATGGGTTAATTCCTTCTTATAAAGTATGACTTAAAATAAAAAGATCAACCTCCCTAAAACCCAAAAGCACTGATTTATTTACTGTACATTATTAATATATGAGGGTTAAGACTTTGATACAGCTGTAGCAATCACTTTGATGTCAGCAGTGGGAGAAGTACCATAGCTACCTTCTATATAAATCTTAAAAATAAAATATATTTAAAGTATCTTTGAGAATATAAAATGACAATTGAGATTTTTTTGCCCTGATCTGAGAAAATCTGTTTATCTTCAGCATTTGTATTAACATCTATTATGAAAATTAACATTTTTTTAAATTAATGTTTTATTAATGCTTACATATCTTATAAGCACCATTTCAAAGAAAATAAAGCATTCTCAATGTAAGTCTAAAATTATAAAAAAATTAATTTTTTACAATAAAAAGTAATAAATCACTTTTTAATATAACTGATTGTCACATTTTCATTTCCAATTGTTTAAGAACAAAAAAGGGTTCATTTCTTAAAAATTAAATCTAGCATCATTCAGGTAATATGAAGATAAAAAGAGAGCACTCAAAGAACTAATTTTTTCATCAATTAGATAACATCCATATAAGGCATATAAAATAGCCACCTATTTTAAAATAACTTCATAAATAAAAACGTACATTTTCTTAAAATGAAGACTTTTTTAATAGCATACAGCAAATTCAGGAACGTTTGTAAAGATGGTAAAGATGGATTTTATAATCTACAATAATAAAGATATTCTAGTAAATTTTATGAAGTATAGTATTAAGAATCTAGGCTGTGACAGTATTATATCATATATAGGGAATATAACACATTTTTTTTTTTTTTTTGCTGCATTTACAAATTAAAATATGTTAGTTTGACCAACAGGTGGTGCTCAATCTTCATTTATAAAGAAAATACACATTCCCGAAAGCATTTCCAGTACAACAAATCACTTCAGATGTCTCAATTTTTAAACCTCAAACAAGAAGAAAACCTAATCAAAAAAATATTATTATAGCTATTTCTAGTGTGCAGATCAAAGTAATTTTGCTTATCTTGCAAAAGAATTTTAAGATGCACAGTGATGATTCATTCAGTCATTTATAGACTGCTAAGATTTTCATTATCACTGAAATACTGCTTTTAAAAACTGACATTCACTTCTGCAAAAATTGTTAGATAACTCATAAAATGGCAATAAAAATTACCCTACTGTTCATTATAAATTAAGAAATAACGAATTTGAAGTCATTTTATGCCTTTTTAACTCATGCATTAGAATTTTTACCTACTAAACAGAATGTGTATTTGTGAAAATTCAGGTTTCTATATAGCATTATAGTTACTTGTAAAATTAGTTTAAAGCCAATTGTCTGACTGAATTCTAAATGTAAGCCATTGTCACCAATATGATTATTACTGTTTCTCAGAATGAGTGGAAACTGAAATTTCAGTGCAACATCACCATAATATACAAATAGGAATTATACTTTACAATTTCAATTCATCTACAGTATAACTAAATTTTTGTCATCTTAGGAAAAAAACATAAAGAACTTTAGAAACTTTGCAAAATATAGCATTAAAAGATAGAAAATACCCCAACATAATAAATTTTAGTCTACTCAACTTACAGTCTTCTAGCTATTTAAGGAAAAGATTATACAGTATTTGGCTCTAAATGTTAAAAGATAACAGACACTAAAAATATTTTAACATAAAATCTGTGCACAGAAAGACACATTTCTGTTTTATTAATAAAAGAGATAGCAATAAAACAGACTAGACATGAATTTAAACTAAAATATAAATGAAACAATTTCGATGGACTTTTAATTTTACTGTGAGCACCTAATGCTGTAAGATTTGCTTTACAAAACTGCAATGCCATCTAAGACTACTATTTGCTTACTGGTGCTAAAGAGAAATAAATTCGAATTCAGCTGGAGAAATGGAAAATAATGTAATGACAGAAAGGTATTTTTTTTAAAAATAGCAATGTTCTGAATAGAAAACATATACTTTGTTGCTATTATAGAATTTTAATGTATAAGAAATCTTTAATTCCCTATTTTATTTACTTCTTACACCTATGCTTATTTATTCAGTTATTAGTAATTACTTAAAAATCTAATTTAGATGTTATATTTTCAAAATGAGAGAAAAAATTAAAAACTTCATACTTCTGCATTTTAAATTTATATTTATTCATTTCTTTTTATTCATACAATGAATGAGTCTCCTGCATATCCACATTTAAATCCTGGTACACTGATCTAAATAATAACATTTAAAATTAACTTTCAGATTTTTAATGTTACAATAGAATGTATTACTCTTTCTCTAGCACCTGTCAATACTGACACCTAACTTTAATATGAATACACATAAGAAAAAGTAGTTCAAAGTTCTGTTGTTATCCTAAATCAATATGATTTATAATAGTTTATTAACTTATTTACTAATGTTAAAAATCAGTCAAAATTCTACTAAACTTGTTTTTCTTTTAAACTGATGAAAAAGCTGTCTTTGACATGTCCAAATTTCCAATTTAAAGCTCCTTAAGCAAATCCCTCTCTTTTACTTACTTAATAAATTCTCCCAGGTAAACCACTAATGTGTATTTTGTGCATAGAGCTGATAGTTACCTTTTTTTTTTTTTTCCCATATCTACACAAGCAAATTTACATTACAGACATACTTAGTTTTTAGAGACAGGAAAAAAGTCACAATATAAAGTTTACTAACTAAGGAAAGAAAAATCAGCAGATAGGCTCACTTCTATATAATTCTTCAGTTTTAGAAAAAGATACAGATTTCCTACAGGGAAGTCCCTGGTTTTTACTTTCTAATAAATTGCCAAAATGAGTAGTTCTACTTTGAAATGCAAAAAATATATAAAAATAAAACAAGGTCAGTCTGTCCCTGTTCATGACTGGCTGCTTGTCCAGTAAGGCCTGGGTCCCTAGGTAAGTTATCCGCTCTGCAGGAGCTGATTGAAGCAGTGCATGTGAAATTCGGAAGGCTCCAGAAGAAACTAAATAGCGTGGAACACAATAACACGATAAAATGTCAGTCGAGAATCTGAAAAAAAGGGTAGATGTCATGGAAAAATCATTAGATATTTCTTCCCAAAACATCTGAAATGATGGGTAAATGAACTTAAATGTCCAAGTTTAGATCCTACACTTAAAGTTTCAGAAAATGAATTTCTTAAAGATAAAAAGAAATTTGCTCATTCTCGTAGTGAATTCTGTTTACAATCTTGAGTTTGCATAATTTATAATTTTTAAAAATGGAAAGAGATGGTCGCATATCAGCATTTCACGAGATTTTTAAAAACATTTAATATTAACCATAGGTTCCACTAGTGATAAATGATATAACATTTACATCTCAGATCAAAAATTTTAAGAACATAAAAACTAAAATAATCTTTAAAAACTATAAACAGTGCACTAAAATAATTTCCAAAAAGTATAAATAGTGTAGTATAAACAGTGATGTTTATATTAAAGAATTCCTTTAGGTGATTAAAAAAAATTATAGCAAGAAAAAATACATATACCATTTATATTTCAGCTACGTTAAAACCTAAAATGGAGAATTCTTCAGAAATATATACTATATACTACTTGCTTAATACGGCCCCATTTAGAGACAAATAGATTCATGATTTCTTTAATGTACAGTTTGGAATTGTACAAATGCTCTGGAAACAAAATATACTGGCATTAATTAAACGTGTAAACTAAATTATCTACTGTAGTATAGTCTAGTTATGAATGACCACAAAAGATCACTTTCTTTTCTATTACTTATATCCATATAGAGACTTTTTTATAACTATAAAGTATGTTTTGAAAACACACAATACACAGAAGTGATACATTCCTTCCACAGAGTTGTTTAATTTCATTGTGATAGTAGTTTGAGAAAGACTGGAGGGTAGCTCCTAGATATAAAAAAATATCCACTACTGTGAAATAACTCACTTGGTTTCTTTTACATGAAAAAAGACAATAAAATCAAAGGAAAAAAAATCAGTATCTGTATTTCTGACAACATTTCTATTACCTAAAATTTACATAATAATTGTCCTAGATACAGGAAAATAAAGTTCTGCTATATACAAAAAATAGGAGTCAAACAATTTATAATTCAAAATAATATTTAGTAAATGACTACTAAAGAATACATGTTTAAATATTTATAGCTTAAAATAATGGCTTACAATATAGTTCATAGTAAGATTATACAAATATAGTAAAGTATACATATACATGAACATTACATAAAAACTAACAGGTACACAATTTTTTTTCTAGTAAATGAACACTGATTTATGATGTAACCACTACTACATTCTAATTATAGATTTTTACTGAATTTTTCTGTTTAGTAAATTTAAGAAAAAAGATTCAGATAAAACTCAGAGACTTCTGAATTCTGTTATTGCTACCATTTATTAATTTTGTGACCATTGGCTTTACTTTGTTGCTCAGTTTTCTATTACCTACTCTTTAAAATGGAACATATTTAATTAGAATAACTCATAAAAATCTAAGAATAGTTGAAGAGATTTAAAATGCTTACTAATAAAATGGATTTAAACAAGTCATTTTCTCATGGAAAACTTATAGTATTTTTTAAATTACAAAAGAATTAAAACCAATAATTTTACTAAATTTCTTTTAGCATATAATTACCAAAGTTTGTCTATTCTACAAGATTCCTATATCTTTCTAATGGAACATTTGAAGTTACATTTCTAATAGACAAAACTTAAATACTACATTATCTAGTGTCTGACTGCAGTGGAAATTAATTATAGTAAGTTTTCCATTTTTCCTTTAGTTACAGCACCAATGATCAAATCTTAAGAAAAAAGACAAACACTGGATAAATTGCATGGGCTGTAAGTGGTCAGATTTCATATTTCCTGGGACATATATGTCAGTTATCAAAACTGATAGAGTACGTCAATAATTATTTTTTAAGATATAGATATCTATATCAAAAAACATTAAAATTAGGAGTCCCAAATTCAATACGAAGTTCAACATATCAATTCCTATAATGATAATTTTCATGAATTTATAAATATCTATCACAATTTTAAACTCTGCTAATAATAAAAAAACATATTTCTCATTTTTAATGGGAGATATATATATTGATAACAGTATAACTAATAATTAATCCCTCCTAGAATGACAGGCAATCCAACCATTTTTCATGCCATGATTAGAATATGACATTTCTATGCATCAACCCATCATAAGACTTTCTGAAAAACATGCCACTAATGTAGGCCAATTAATAAAGTGATTAGTCAAAGCTAGTTAAACTGAATATACAAATGTCATCAATGCCACTAAATTGACACATCCAAGAAAAAACAAAAGTTTACACTAAAATAGGGTCAATTATAATGATTACCCTTATATGAATGTCAAGTCATCACTATTCAAAATTACAAGAGTCCATCAATAAACTGTAAGTGAAGTGTAATTTCTCTCAAAATGCTCAAAAATTTCTCTCAATTTGCTTTATGAAACTTTCAAGCAAAATCCCAAAATTAAAGTTAGAAATACACACTGCAACCTGACTTTACTAAGGTAAATCCTCTCCAAAAAAGACTTTAGCCTAAGGAAATAATCACTTTCAAATCAATTCTTTTAAAAAGGTGAATTAGCTTACCACTGCCTAGTGGTTTTGAAAAAATAATAAACTTAGAAAATATAAAGATCAAAAATTTTTTCTAACCAAGCATCTGTGATTAAGATAATTTTCCTCACTAAAACTTTAACCTAACTGTACCTCTTAACAAGCACATTCAGTAATTTAAATTATTTTTACTATAATTAAACAATATTTTAACAAATAGAGTGTTTGAACTTTGTAGGGTAATTTAGTATAAAATATTTGTTCAGACAATGAAATATATTTCATATATATATATGTATACACACTAGGAGTTTTTTCTATAGTTTAACCTAGGCAACTTACATATACAGATATGCTTTCATTTTAAAAAAAAATCTATTTTGGAAAATAAATCAGTGGTAATTAATAAATCAAAATGCCTTTGGTTTTATTTTAAAAAGCCACAGAATTTCCGTAAGGTGAAAATGTCAACCAAAATAATATGTAATTCAATGTTAAAAAAAAAAAAGTGTTGTGCAATGCTTTTACACATAGAGTACTTTACACATAAAGCTACAAATACTACAATTTTAAGGAAAGAGTTGTATACAAAATTTCATAATTTCACCATTACAATCAAGTCCTGGGTTCGGATCCACCTAATGCTGGTGACACAAAATAATTAAGTCTTTAGAAAGACCATGAGATGCTCTGATACATAAGCATACTTCAAACTATAGTCCCAGTTTCTAACTGTGGTCTCTAAGTGACCTTGGTCTGGGGCTCAAATAACAACCATATAGTTAACTAATGGTTAAAAACAAAAAATAAAATTACAACCATTAGATGAGACACCTATAACACGTATCTAATCCCAGTTCAGTTCCATTTGACCAAATCACCTCCCCCAGACCCACAATTAATACTATCTATATTTCTTTTTCACATTTTTTGGGTCTTTCCATTTACGATAAAATGCAAAGTAATAGTTTAATTGCCTTCCCTTGCTGTGGAAAATAACTGAATTCAAGAGGGGAAAGTTTGCTAACATAAAACATGTATTCTTAAGACTAAATTTTACTTCAACTAAAGGCTTCTCTTCACAGAGTTTCAAAACAGACATATTTTAACTACAGGAGCAGTTTTCAAAGTTTGGATCAGGGATTCTTACTCAGGATCTGTTCAGGATCTGCAAGGTCAAATCTACTTTAATAATATTAACACATTAATTACCATTTCCACTCTTGTTCTCTGAGTATCCAGTGGTATTTTTCAGAAACTATATAACCTGTGATGACATCATTAGTCTGATGACTAATGGAATGTAAGCTTGTACAGTCAAAACTTCTCATTTGTAACTTCATATGCAAAAAATATCAATAGATATAACAAACACAGCTCTCTGGAGTCCTGAATAATTTTAAGAATATAAAGAAAACCATAGACCAAAGAGTTTGAGAATAACTGAACTAAGTTTCACAAATACTGCTTTAAACAGAGGAGAGAATTACATTCTGTGTCCTTTCCTTTTTTATCTTTCATAACACAAGGACATTATATCTCCATCCCTTTTAACAATTTTAAGTCCAACAATCTACCACACACAATAAACAGTGTCAATACAGTTGTTTCAAATATCTACAAATGAACCAAAATTGTATATACTACCACATGCTGTTTTTTAAAGATTTATTTATTTATGCATACAAGAACTGTGGTACAGGCCAGAAGTGTGGTAGGGAAAGAGGCTTCACCAGAAACAGAGTGGCAAGCAGAACAGGCAGACTGAAGGAAGTACACTGCTGAGGGGAGCAGTGGGCAAGGCAGGAGAGGTCTGCTGTGCCATACCACATGCTTTTTCAATTAAATATGCTCTTTCTCAAGTGCCAGCATTTAAGAAAAACAACTTCAGACTTAAGCGGAATTACTGATTTTGTTTTCATACTCATATTTCAATAATATTATGTTTTATTTCATGTAATAATTTAGTAGTTCAACCTGATAAATAAACTAGATATTTATGTGCTAAACAAGGATATAATTCTCATTAACTGTTTTCATGAGAAACCATTTACTACATCCCAATCAAATTCATTAAAAAAATCCTATGGAACATATTCTTCTTTTCAGTGAAGACTTTTTCTACATAATTGAAACTCTGCTAGTTATTATACCTATCTGATCTAATTTTGCCATATGTGGTGCCAAGAACAAAAAGTCAACTCAAACTATGGAGAATGGAAACATTTTACAATGATCAACACAACACTGAAAAAAACCTAGCCATAAAAAAGCTCTTACCAGCTCTCCCTCACTTCTATGTCTCATACTCAGATCTCTGTCTTACATATACACAATTTTAAAATATTATTTCCCTCCCTTTGGAGACCTCTTCCTTATCTTTCACACAATAAAGTAAAAAAAAAAAAAAAACAACTTTTCAATTAAGAATTGATCCTTTACTGTATGTCTCCATTAAAGTTCTATTAGAAATTGATTCATTTTCCCAATTTCTAATTCCCAGGTGAGGAATTTGGTCAGTCCTTGAGACATGTACACTTGTAAGCTTCAATTTCCTAATCTGAACAATGAGGTGATAATACCACTTTATAATGCTGTTCTAAATCTGCAAATCTTAATAAATGAAGCCAGTAGAAAAAAAGGGGAAGGAGAATTCTGAACAGGAAAGAGTGTGAACAGCACATTCAGGAAACCACATGTAGGTTTAAGTCACTATGGGATCTGCAAAAGATCAATAGAAGAAAGGTTTGCTAGGTAGAAATCAGGTCAAGAGGAGTCTAAACAATCATCCTAAAGAGTGTGGAGTCTCCAAGAATGAAAATATATAAGATAAATGAAATGAGAGAACTGGGTAGGATAAAATAACAAGTTTAGGCCAGTTGAATTTTGGGCATACTCAATATGAACTGAAAGTTAAGGTCCATAAATAGAATTATTAATCAATCTAGCATGCAAGGAGCATGTTTAGAATAAACACGGGAAAAGACAATGTGAGTAATAGAGCAAACTCACACTACCTTTCATCCGGAAATGTAATCTGCCAACAGGTAGCAAAATCTGTAAGTCCCCTGAACCACAAAATTTCACTTCAACAAATACTCCCAGGAAATAATTGCAGGAAGAAAAAACCAGTATGGCAATAGGTAATATATTATTACAAGAATGTTTATATAAATGAAATATCAGAGGCAACTTAAATATGTGTTAATAACTAATAATTACATAAAACATACATGATGCATCAATATAATGAAATACAAACTCCTTTAAATACAATACTGCAATCCATTTTCTGATATGGAATAATACATGAGATCATTTGAAAAACAGTAACACAAAACACTGAGCCATTTTTATATTAAAATAAATATATCAGTGTATATGCATTAACAAGTCTAAAAAGATACTGACAAAGTTGCTAGTAGCAATATTGTATAGTTGAAAGAATTCTGAAAATGTACCAAAAAATGCCTTTCTGTACACTGTTTAAGTCCAATCAACATACATTGTTTTATTAAATCAGAAAAAGGGGTTATTTTAATCCTTTAAAAACAAATGTGTATCAAGATGTATATACAAAGATATTCATTAAAGTATAACAGAGAAGGCAAAACTCAATAATAATGTAAATGCCAAGTGAACAGAAGCATACTTCCCAGCCATAAAGAACTAATGTTTTTACAGATTCTTAATACAACATTATTTTCAAAAATAGTGAAGTCATATAAAAAGTATATTTTCTTAAAAACTCAAATTATATTTACATAGGAATTACTTAGAACATTCAGTCAGATGCAGTGACTGATTTGTCTTTAAATTGTGGATAAATAAATGTTTAAGGTATTTGTTAAGGCAGGTCAATGAATGTGCATTAAGAGTGAGTTTTAAATAATTCTCTTTGAGGATAATTCAAGGTCTTTCTAAACATCACCAGAATTTTCTGGAATAGGATTTCCCACAAAAGATCACAGTTTTATAACTTCAAGACTTCACAAAGCACATAAATCTCTGGGTAAAACACCTTTTTCAATAGCTGAAAAACGACAGTGAATTTTAGAATAAAGCACTTAACACACACGGTCCACTTACTCTGACCCTTAAAATACAACCTAACTACTCCTGTTCTATCTAAGTGTTTCTATTACAAAATATAGCAGTTGTTTTCTAGTAAGAAACCTTTTTAAAACCCTCTGTCCATATTTATTCTCCCCGTTTCCAATTAATGATCCTGTTAGGTTATCTACATTCCAAAACGTTTATGTCAAAAACTGTTCACATAAACTACATAATTTCAATATATAACTTTAATGTGGTTACAATATATATAATCTGAAATGTTATGGTAACTTACATTTAAAATTACTGTTTATTAAAACTTGTATATATTTTTTAAATAATCTCCAAATATTAATTGAAAGATTTCTAGTCAGAAAATTTGTTCAATTTTACTTCAGGTTCCTTCTCCCACTGCCCTATTAGACAACTATTGCGCCATTACTTAAGCATCATAGCATGGAATTTAAGTCTCTTTTGTTTTAAACAAATACCAATTTGTCACTCAGAAGTATTCTTTACTTTTACATGTCCTATAAAGCCCAGACTGAAAGTCCACAGAAAATTTTCTTCACAATCTCTGCTGCCAAGATTTAACCTCCTTTCCTCTCTAGCAAAGCTGCCAGCAAACTACAGATAACTCTTGCCGGGGGCAAATACGGTTTCAAGTAGTGAACAATTCAGAACCAGGTGAATACAACTTAAATTTGTGACTGAGGAAAAGGAGTTATGAGAGAAAGTTAAGCACTACTAAAACCATTGTATTCTACCTTCAGTTCACCATCTCAGAAAAGCTGATTTACCTACCCTTCCTTCAAATACTTTTTATCACATTTTCTTCAAGCTCTTGCATGCAAATACTCCAAGTTAGTGTGCTATACCAAGTACACACACACACACTCACACACAAAAATCAGTTTCTGGGTTCCCAAAAAGCCACCACTGAGATCTCTCATTGGACTGGGTCTTTCCAAAGAGTCTTTTTATTCTTTCTCCAAATCCCCACTTGTTATTTGTCTAAACTCTTAGAAAACCTCGAAAAAAGACAGAAGACTTACTCTGAAGACAGGGAAAGTGAAAGAAAATTATTTTGTGTCTTAGTTGAAGAGGAAAAAAATCCTACTTGCAAAAAGAGTAAGAGGTTAACAGTCAAACAATCTATGAAAGAAGAAAAAGGCTCAATACCAAGATGCTGTATGTGCTCTAAGTATTTACAATCAAACAGTTCTAATGAAAGAGTTCTAATTACAAATTTATTTCCAAAATAGAAAACCTGTTCTCCAGATCCTAACACCCACTCCTGTGGTCCCCACTGGCACTTTGCTGGAGTTTCTCTCCAGGTCATAGAGCCACCAGGGGAAAAAAAAAAAAAAAAAAAAATGGGCATGTTTCCTTTTGACCTCATAAGCAAATTTTTGAAAATATTTTTCTATAGAAACATCTTTATTAAGAGTAGTTAGACCTCATAATGCAATCAGTATTATAGCTCATGTGAAAAGTTACCAGATTATATTAAGGACTCATGATGAAAACATTCCTAGAAAGAAAAGGGGATCCTAGTTCTACTCAACTTCTAACAAAATATGCAACCTTAAAAAATCAATTCTTAAAGTACTATTATTTTTGTATTGTTAATTACCTGTGCTTCTAATGCAACTGCAGCTAGTATAGCAACATTTTCATGTAGAAATGCAATCCCATTTTCTCCTATAAAAAATAAAGCTCTGTTCTCTAAACTTAAATATTCTGAGTAGCAGATTGCCTGATTGTAGCAATCCAAGCCATTGCTGGAAGGTAACCCAACAGTGAGATGAGAGTAATTTCACACGTATCTTCTATTTAAGCAGGCACACATGTTATAACACTACCCAAATGCCAATGTATGAGCAAAGAGACTAACTTTTACAAACCTAAGTTTTAGCTGATGATCCCTTTAAACTGTAAGGGGGAAAAAAGTTTACTATTCTAATCCTGAATTTATTTCAAAAGTACAATACAATAACATTTTTCTATCCATAAAAACACAACTATATACATTTTTCACTAAAGATACAAAGAGATTTTTACACCATAATCATTTACAGAACAACCTGAGTAATTCTACATGGTAGATATACAAATGTATATTCTTTTTGAACACTCTCTTATTTAAATGCTCCAATACTGACAATTTCTAAATTAGTGATTGTCATTTCAGTAGTTTAAATATATCTTCTCCCATTTTGCCATACAAAGTTAATGGCAAAGAATTTTGACTTTCAGACTCAAGTTACCCATATGAAATAAAACATGGATTTAAATTTAATGAAGTGCAAACTCCAACTGACAAATTCTGTCTTTTTAAAATGAATTCTAATATTTCACATATTGCCAAATCTTAGTTACTTGAAGATCTGACTACCCAAAACTCATGCTGCTTTTATTGCTTCTTCCAACTTCTACTTCTGGTTCTTCTTCCCTTCTTATCCATCGAATAGAAAGGAGAATTTTAAGAAAAGATGATGCATAAGTGAGATATTTCCAAGTTACTAGAAAGAAGAATGTACATATTCTAACTTTCTACTTGATGAATTATCCTTCCAAAAATAATCATGTATATGTAAGCTCTTCAACTATATGCCTGGGATCATAACTCCTATAGAATAAGTCCTACGTAACACATTTACATCCAGCTTTGAATTCCTAAACTGAATACACATTTTGTGGAGGTAGATATTTCCACTTAAATATTACAGAAGCCAATTACCTTTTATTTTAAACTCCATTGTAGTTTTAGTTCTAATAAAACTTCTAATAAAGAAAATAAGATTTTAAATATTTAATGTTTTGTTATTATAAGCATTTTTTAGCTGAAGCAATGTAGTATAACATGGTATGTTTCATGTGTGCATCAGTGAAAATCATCATATGACTATACTACATTAAGTTCACCACTAAAAGTCTTTTACCATACAACTGTGTCCTTTTACCCAATTTAATCAATCTCTCCCTTTCCTTGTGGTAACCAATAATTGGTCCTATAGCCTAAAAGTTGATGAGTATCTTTAAAATTCAAAGGCTTACACTCATTTAATTTTGATTCTCCCTTCTGTCACATAAACATTCACCACTGAGTTGGTGAGAGAAAATTAAAACAACAGACCTAGCTGTCATTCAATTATAGCAAGTTAACAACTGCGAAAATATATACTTAGTAGCTATATTAAACTATTCAGCTTATTTACACTTCAATAAGATGTGGATAGTGTCAAATGGATTAAATACAGGCCAGTATCAGGTTTGGTGATTATTTTCAATTATTTATATTTCTAGGTTTCTATTATGTCTTTATGCACTACTAAGATAAGGGCTACTATTCACTAGTCAGCTTCAGTGACAAAGTACAACATATTTTATAAAATTATGTAAGTAAACATCACCATTTACTATTCTATGTGATGCAATTATTTATGCTTATTAGTCTTAGTCCCAAAGCACATCTAAAAGTCACTTCTGAAGAATTAACAGTTATATATCAAATATAAATGGTTTACAGAGCATAAAGAAAGAAGGGAGAATCTGATTAAAATAAGATCTTTAAGAAATGGAAGTCTTAATAATCTCAATTATTACCATAAGAAAAAATGCATGCTTTCCATCTGAAGAGGTGTGACTCTATACCTCTGAATCATAAACATTGTAGTATACCCATTTTACTATGATAAAAAAATATAATTAGAAAAACAGAAAAATATATGTTTTCATAATCAAAATAGAGGATGAGGGGAAGTATATATGGTAGCATAATGTTAAAAATTATTAAATTTAGGTATTTATGAGTTCTATATATTATTCTTTAATATCACAAATCTTTAATAAGAAATCAATGGTAAGTAGTCATAAGTAATAGCTTAAATGCTAACATTTTTCCATAGTTTTCTAAATATGCTTTCTCCCAAACTGTGAGCAAAGAAATCTACAACTACAAATAAACTCTTAAAAATAATCTTTATATTTCCTGCCATCATTGAAATGATTTGAGAAGATTCTAAATTAAGTTTACAATGATTAGATTTTTAAAAGAAAGATAATACAGTATGGAACAGGAATCCTAAGATTTTCTCATAAGTTAGTTTGGAATATAACATTATAAGGGAAACAATTTATAATTAACACTGTATATCTGGCACAAGTTGTATTTCAAATGTCCTACTGATAGCATTTACTTAATAGTTTTACTTTGATACTAAATATTTCTTCTTCCACATTACAAATTTAATTTAGATTAATACAGTGCTTGAAAATTAAATACTCTGTCTATACTCTTAGAAATTAGCCCAAAGAAGAAAAAACGGCAAAAATTAATGTTTTCTGAAGTTGCTCTTTGTAAGAGTGATGAAATATTCTTTTTTATTCCATTGTTTTCAATTTAGGCAAAAAGTCATCGATATACTAAAGAGAAACTACATTTGCCCTATATAAAATGTTTTAAAATCTATGTTTGTTTGTCTCAGAACAACACTGAATGCTAAGACAGATATAACAATTTAATAAGTAATTTACAAACTATTATATTAAATTCAACATCACTGTCCTATTTTCAAATTTTAAAAAGGTTTTTCCATTTTTATTTAGTTTTATGAAAAAGACAGTCAATAATTCCCAAGTAACACATCATTTTGTTCACTGTGAGAGCTATTTCTAAAAGTCAGTTAAGGTAAAAAATAAATTATTTTTATAATAGGTCAAATAACAGAAATGCAGCTGATCAGAAAGGGGGAAATAATGAAAAGTTCGAAAACAATATATCAATAAAGTCATTTTACAATTCAAGTAAACATCAAGTAAAAACATTCAGCAAAGGAATGCTCGTGTTTTTTCTAGAAAGTAAGCATGTAATCTAGAGGTGATGGGGAAAAAATCAGCTTAAATAATATTCTGTTTTATATTTTGAGTATGTCATTAAAAACAGAACTATCTTATCAAGGGCAGGATGATTCTCTGATTAATCATTTATTCTGTGTGCTTCTGAATGGCAAGGTAAAAATGACAATCTCATAATTTTAGAAAGATCACTATAAATAAATTGTGTTCAATACACTAAATTTTAAAGTATTTTCTATGTCAATAAATTGAAATAACAGACTATAAATTACCCAAAACTTGGATAATTTTAACTAAATTTGGTATATTTTCTTTCACTCTTTTCCTTCCAATTACAATACTACAAAGAAATCTTTTGATTCCAGAAATAAAAACTGTCAAAAAACTTCTTTCAGCAACAAAGCATCAAGGACATGTTTATTCAATTAATTTAGCACCAGTCTCATAAAACCTCAATTATCTTCAAATACAACTGAAATAATACTTGTTAATCTATTTTTTTTGGTAACTGAATTATGATGCCCAGTGGCAGTGAAATATTTAAAAATATGTAAAGAATATTTAAAACAGTATGTTCCAAATCTACATAATACCTTAGATTAAATAAAATTAGGAAAGATTTATCTTTGCTTTATAGATTATATTCAATAAGTAAGTAGGCTTCATTTTAAAACATCCCAAAATGCACACAAAACCTAACTGGAGACTAAAATGTGGCCTTGCAAACAGATAAACCTTACTGGGGAGGCTGCCTCATCATATCTATCTAAAAAGGGTCTTCAGTAATACAACTTCTTTGAATGATGTCCACAAAGATCTATCCTGAACATGAAGTATAAGAAAGATTATGTCTTTCAATGAAATCCACCCTGCTTACCTGACACTCAAAATACTTTAAAAGAAGAAACTGATGACATACTGTAATTAAAACACTTACTAGACAAATAAGTTTTTCAAAGATTACCAACAACAAATATAAAAAATATTTACCTGGCAATCTCAACTTTAAATTCTGATTTCTCATGAAATAATGCCCCAAAATAAGTTACTTCTGTCATATATTACAAATTAAAATTAAAAGACACTTAAAGGATGATTAATAAAATCCTATCTTTCAAAAAACAAGCATTAGACATCATAGTACAGAACCTTTTGTAGAACAGGCATTCAAAAGTCCACATATGTATAAATGATAGCTGTCTTTGAATGTAAAATATAAAATTTTAATGTTAAAATATCAAAATATAAAAGCAGGAATCAACTTCAAATTCAGAAGATAAAATTTATTTCCTGAGTTCAGAGAAGCTTATTCATTAGTAAAAAGAAGGACTTGATACAGTTTAGCCTTGTCAATGAAGCAGTCATTTTTAAACAGTGCCATAATATTTCAAATAGAGTAAACATCACGAGTTACATAACAGCACACCAGAAAAGACAAAGAAGTTAATCTTGGAAATTATGCTACTGATAAGTTAGAGATCAGTAATTACTAAAACACCATCATTAGAAATCTAACAGCTACTGTAAACCAATTAAATGGATATACTGACATTGAGTCAGTATAATTTTATCCACTTTAATTTTCTTAAAAAATACTTATAGTATATTTATCCATCACACTTAAATTTCTTTGTAATAATCAGATCTTCTAAATCATATAATATCAGGTAATAAGTGGAACAGGCATACTATTAAATGTTAACTTATAGTCTCCATTATAAAGTTTTTTAAAATATATGTAAAGTTGACATGCTAGTTCTTGAAAAATTAAACCTACACATATTCATGTATTTGTTTAATAAACATGTCCTAAGAAACGATAGCACTGACTATATATGCAAAACCATTGTCATACTTTCTAAAAGATCTAATATAAAGTGTACTTTTAATAAAAACACTAATTTTTCTGTAACCTGTTAAATGTTCTTTAAAAGTTAAATATGTTATTCTGAAGGTCAACCACCTAATTTTGGTAAGAAAACTGCTTCATGAATAATTTGCCAAATTCATTTTAAAAATTACACCAATATGCACATAAAACTGTCACATTAAAAATAGTATCTTAAAGCAACATGTAAACATCTGCTACAAGACCTATACAGAATTTAAGTTGTCAATCAAATAGGATAGTATAATTAAAATTATGTACACCTTAGAAATATGGTGATTCAAATGCAAAAGTATTTAGTGTGTGCATTTTATCAGCAAAACAATCACACAAAATTTTTTGAAATTGTATTTGCCAGAATAAAAACTTTGTTAGGTACTAATAAAATTTAATACATAATTCTTATCCAAAAATCTTTCAAGAAACAATTCACAAAGCATTCCAATGCTGTACATGTAACAAAACAATTTACTAACAGATAGCTATAAAGACTATGAATATATTTCCTTTCTAATATATGAATGTTTGGTGTCCTAATATAGAGGAAAAACAACCCACTCAACAGAAAAATATACTTATTCTTTATAATTTTTAACTACATTATATTTAAAAATAGTAATGAGCCTAGTATATCACACTGAAAAATAGAATGATACCAGATCCAGTAATATGTCTTATCAGCAGGTTTTTACCCTCCTACGGCTTTACTGAAATAGTAAGATACAAGTATCAATCAAAACCATTTAGTGACCTCCTACTATGTATCTTACATTATGTTTTGTTACTATATCTGGAATCATTTGATTTTTTTAAAAAAATCTGAAATGCTACAATATTTCTAAAAAAAATTTATATAGAAAAAAGTTCCTTAATAACCAACATGCAAACAGGCCCTGAAATTTTTAGAAAAAAGTGAAAACTAGTTTTTAAAAGTGATTTACTGAATATATTTTACTATTTATTTATGGCATTTTCAATTATGAAATGTAATTTTAGTTCCTCCTCTTCATATTGTGTTTCATTAAGCTTTTCTGGCACTGTATGCAATCAAAATCAGAAAGTCACATTTTATAGGCTTGAAAATTTTAGAATTTAAGTACATAAAATCAGCAGCACCTAAGATACAATATGATTGCTCTCAAACAGTGAAATGTTTAACATTCCCACCCATTGCATTTAAAATTATAAGCCAAACAGGTGAAAACGATGAATGTAATTGTCTAACATCCATTTCATTTGAGAGGACAATTGAAATTAATTGATTTAAAAGCACTTTTAAATATATATAAAATAATCACAGTGGAAATTAATATTCATTTAAAAAACTACAAATATATCCCAAAATCAAGATCAAACCCAACTAAAACTGACTGCCTTATTTAACATAGCTTGACATTCTGCTTTGTCTATTCCCCCAGAAAGATACAAGGTGGGGATAAATAGTGCTGCCTTCCAATGGTTTTACTAGAAACAAAGGAAACATTTTTAAATAAGACATTCAATTTAAAATTTTCTCTCATGTAGTAATAGTGCTAAAATCATTTAACCAATCTTGTTTTTGAAAAGGAAGGGTATAAGTGCAGAATGGGTAGAATTAGAACAAAAAAAAAAATCATTCCCATTAAAGACATTTTTAACAAGATTAACAAGCATTTTTTTGAATTTTTTCTGAACATAAAAATTATCAGTATGGGATTATACCTATAGTAAAATAAAAGTTAAATATCTTAATTCTTGAATCAAAGCATTCCCAATTTGGTTATCAGGACAAGGAACTACCAATAAGGAAAGGTTTTGCTGATGAATTTTAACTATGTACTGTATTGACAAAGAATGAAGAAATGAAGCAATTTGAAATTCTTGATAATTCTTAACCAAAAAAATATTTTTAAGACATTTATTAAAATGTGGAGATTTTCATGTTTTCCTATCAGTATTAAATATATATTCAGTATTATTTTAAAATAATCTACTACTTTCAAGCAAGTGCAAAAATAAATTTCAAAATTACAATAAACATCCTAAAATATTTTAACTAGATAAAAATCAATTCTCTAAAAATAATTATTTTAACTGCATAAAATTAAATATAATTTCAAAGTTTTTATCATTCACTTTAAAATTTAATTAAATGCACGATTTCTATTACCCTTACTTTACTGTAATAACTATGATGACTACCTCTAGAATATAGGTTAGAGATCACTAAAAGTGAACAGAAATATTTTTTCTCAAATATATGTAACTGAAATGTGTGCAGTGAAAATAACCTTACCAAACATGATCCAAAATTGTTTCCTAAGGTCTAAAACTGAGCTCTGGCCTTGACTATTATTTCTACATTATGAGAAAGAAATTGCTCAATTTTGAGATTTCTTTCTTTAATAAAAAAATCTATATTCCTACCTGAAAAAAGCACTTTGTATGATCATGAGATCTTACTTTAGAACATTTAGCATTGTATACTTCTCTCTTCACTATTTTGAAATAATTTCATTATTTTTAAACTTCAATGTTCTCTTGTTCTTTTACCTTGAGCTTTGTTCCTTTCCTTACCTTCTCATTTACGCCATTCTTTGTTTTTGTCTTTTCATATTTCATTCTTTCTTTAAGCCAGCATCATATGAAACCTAAGTGGCCTATGTCATCAGGTCTGGAATAGCTATAAAAAATAAATTCTCACTATTTTCAAGTGGAAAAAATAAGCCAGTTATCAACTGAGAGAGAATGAGAGGATTTTAACCCACCAGACAAGCCTGTCCAATAAAACTCAGACTTGAATCAAGTGATTACAACTTCTCATGCACACACATAGAGCTCTTGGAAAGCATCCAAAAATTTTTTTGGTTTCTTCTTTTGTTTAGAAAAGAGGACTAAAAATTAATTGAACTATAAAAATTCAGTATCCTTCACAAGTCTAGCGAACATGAAAATATTTTAAATAAAATCTTTATAAGCTAGGACTTTAGCTTTAGTTTTGACAATTTTTAATTCCACTTAAGCACATAAATCTGGAGGGAAAGCTAAACACTATCTTCTGCTTCCCACAGGTTTTGATACAGGTTTTGTATCAGTTAATAAATACATCCTTACTAGATGATTCAATAATGAAAACACTACATTTTGTCATTAATAAAAATTAAAGTAATTCCTTTAAAATGTCGATTTTCAGCATATCATCATACTTGTGTAGGCTATTTTCAATTTATTAACAGGTTAGCCTTTTAATAATCAACAGAATACATTGATTTCAATTTCAAAATAGACTTATTTAATCAATTAAACATATTTATTTAAAGTAAAAACACAGGCTTAAGTGTCCATGTGCAGAAAAAGTTTTATGACAAATACAGAAAAGCAATTTCTCACCAACTGATAACCTAGTATCCTAAGGGTATGAACTTAACAATATATCTAATGAAAACAGTTTTCATACAACTCAACAGTTATTGCTTATAAAAAGTTATTAATATTACTACTACTTCCTGTCCTATAGCATTTGTGCACTTTTAGTAAGTTTAAAACTACAACAAACACAGTAATAATCTTTACTGAATTTGTCACCAATAAGGCACTAAACTGGGAGATATTGATATAGAAGTGACTAGCCGCTAGAGATGTATTCACATCTTTAAAATATTTATTCTGCTGGTTCTTTAAGAATAAAAGAGCAGAAAAAGAAGCTTCATGCCAAGTGCTGACCAAATAAGTGCATGTCTTTTATTGGTGCAGATTTGAAAAAATGGTCAGATGCCCTTTCCACAATTTCTTCATATAAGAAATGCCTCTGTTTTGTAGAAATGTAGACTAGAGCTGAATGCTATTACATAATATAGACCTGCATACTACTGCCCAGAAAATGTTTCAATCTCTGCCAAACACCCGATCATACAATTTATGGTGCCAATGTTCCTGGCCCCCTGAGAATATTGCAATATGTCAAAAATTGAATTTTCTAACTATAAACTCAAAATTCAGACAAAAAGGGAAAAAAATGATACATAGTTTTTTTAAAAAAAAATTCTTAAATAAAGCTTCTGGACTCAGTAGAAGATAATTGGTGTCTTGGTGGTGAATGTGATATGGTAAAATACATCTGAAGAGGTATGAACCTACACCCCTAAATCATATAAAGTGTTGTGAACTTAAGTTACCTCGTTAAAAAAATAATTCAATAAATAAAAAATAAAATGGAAACAATAAAGATAAATTAATGAATTGATACTTTGCTAGGCAAAAGTGCTATAGACAAAGGCTAAATAAAGCCAATCGTAAAATATACATAAAAACTCCAATCACATACAAGGAAGCAATAATCCAATATAGAAAAAGTGCCTAGAAATGTATAAGAGAAAGATCAGCAACTTGGTAGCAAAATGAGCCAAGGATAAATAATCACAGAAAAAGAGATATGAAGAGATATCCAATCAGACATACATTGGGAGAAACAAAAATTTACTCAGATATCATTTCTTGCCTATCAAAATAGTAAAATCTGATAGACTGACAGCACATCATTGGTAAGGCTATGGGAAACAAGCACTCTCAATTATTTCCATTAGAATGCAAAAAGATATAATCTCTAAGAAGTGGAATCTGGTAGATAGCTAGCAATCCAACTCTGGGAATATCTCCTACAGATACACTTAAGATTTAAACAAAATAATCTGTGTATTACTGACATGACAGAAGAGTGGATACAACCGAAGTCTCCAACAATCACGTACTGAATGAATTAACAACCTCCAAACAGTAAACTATCACATCACAATTACAGGCAAGAAAAAGACCTTATGGATTAAAAGCAGTATGCGAAATGAAAAAAGTATTAGATACACTAATTTAACTTTTGTGTAAATAGCAGTTCATACTTTAGGTAAAAACTGTACAGTTTTTCTATGAGAAAAGAATATGGAATCCTACTTTCTGATTCCACTTTCTCATGTTTTCCATAAAGAAATACTGATTACAAAAGGAAACAAGGGAGAGAAAGAAGTGAAATTTCCTTGGTATGTGTTTTTTAAAAATTTTATATTGGAACCAATAACTTTCTGAAATTATAAAATCGAAAGTGCTGACTCTGCAAGGAATTAGTGAGGAAAACTATTATAATATTGCCATTACTTAACAGATGTTCCCAAACAAGGGCTGAGGTAGTAGGTGATAACAATGCCTGCACACTCATTAGAAATATTTGGGAACTAACTATATGCAAGGGTCCTGAAAGAAAAAAATGACAAGCTTAAAAACTTTATTTGATAGCAATGGAACATGGTCAGTTTATACATAGAAAAAGTATACTGTGTACACTAAATGTGACTAATATTGTTCAAAACTAAAATAGGGCACACAGTTAGCATTAGATTCAATGGAGAAAGACAAAAAGGTTTTTTCTAAGATCAGAAATAAGACAAGGATTCCTCTTTTTTTTGCCACATCTATTTAATATAGTACTGGAAATTGTAGTCAGAGAATTAGGCAAAAAAACTAAATATAAAGCATTCAAAATGAGAACTAAATTAATGTTTGTTTATAGATTATATTATTCCTAGAACATCCTAAAAATTATACTAGAAAAATTTTTAAGTAAATGATTTCAGCAAAGTTGCAGGTGCAAATAAAAACACAGAAAAATCCATTGTATTTGTATTTGTAGTCCTCTGTAGTAACAATAAATGACTGAAAAGGAAATTAAGAAAACATGACTTTACAATATTATCAAAAGGAACAGAATATTTAGAAATAAACTAAGCAAGGAGTAAGAAAGACTTACATAGTGAAGACTATAAACATTGTTGAAAAAAATTAAAGAAGAGACAAATAAAAGAGATACTTCTTGTGTCCAAGGATTGTATGATTTTAACCTGTTAAATTGTTCATATTATCCAAAGCAATGCATAGAATTAATGTAACCCCTTATCAAAATACCAAAAGCCTTTTTTTCCAGAAATTAAAAAAGAAATCTATCTTAAATTGTATATGAAATTTCAAGTGATTCTCAATAGCCAAACAATCCTGGAAAATAACAAGGCTGGAGATCTCATATTTCATTTTAAAACTTAATATTTAAAAAAAAAATCTAAAGCATGATACTGATATAAAGACAAACCAATATATCAGAAAGTCAAAAAAATCACTGTACATATAGTTAAAAGATGATCAATATTAGTGGCCAATTAAGTGGGGAAAGACAGTTTTTCTGACACATGATGCTAGGAGAACAGATATCTACAAGCAAATAATGAAGTTGCATCTTTATCTTACACCTTAAAATTTAACCCAAAACAGATAAAAGAAATAAACAGAATTAAAACTATAAAACTCTTAGATGAAAACATGGGGAAAAGCTTCATAACGTTGTCAATGATGTCTTAGAAGTGACATCAAATATAAAGGTAATAAAAATAAAATGAACTACAACAAAAATTTTAAATGTCCATGTATCAAAGAAGAATGAAACTAAATAATAAAAGATTATTTGTGAATCATATATCTGATAAGAGGCTTATACTCAGAATACATAAAGAAAGCCAACTATCAACAACAGAAACAAACATTTTTAAATGAACAAATAGCTTGCATAGACATCTGTCCAAAGGCATACAACTGGCCACCAAGCATATAAAATGAAAATCAACATCACTAATCATTATGAAAATAGCAAAACCACAATGAAATATTACCTTATGCATTAGGATGACTAGTATCAAAAAACAAAAGTAACAATGTTAGAGAAGATGTGTGTAATTAGAACCCTAGTGCACTGTTGGTAATAATAAAAATGATGAGTACACTCATGGTGGAAAATAATATGGTAGTGCCACAAAACAACACAAAAATCATAATATTAGATGATCCACAAAATAAGGTATATACATACTATTAAACATTATTCATTCTTAAAAGGGAAATGCTGATACATGCCACAACAAAAATGATCTTTAGGGTAGTATACTTAGTGAAATAAGCAAGTCACACACAAAAAAAATATGATGAGTCTTTTATATGATATCTGGAGAAATCAAATCTATACAGACAGAAAGTAGAAGGAACTTAATGTAGGGGGAAAGGATTGTGTTGTTTTAAAGGTGTAAAGTTTCAGTTTGTAAAATGAAAAGAGTTCCATAGATTGGTTGGGTAACAACTGAATGTATTCAATGCTACTAATAAATGTAACTGAAAAATGGCCAAGATAAAAACTGTATGTGTATTTTACTACAATTAAAAACAATTTTTGGAAGAGTTAAAAACTGACATAAAAGTACTACCAACCCATGCTGTGCACCATCATAAAATTCAGTCAATAAAGAAAGTGACCAACTCTGAAACATCCCCTGTAACAAAAACCAAAGAAGCAGATGTATGAATTCTTACCTCAACACAGAATCCAGAGGCGCAAAAATATTAGATGAGTTAGACAAAAACCTCATTTTAACAATAAGTGAAAGACCTAAAGAGTAAGTGGGACTTATGTAGGCAGAAGGGAAATGTGTAGAATTATAGGCAGGAGAACAGATAAAGCTTGAAATTATGAAGAATAAAAACAAAGGAAAGAGAAATACTGAAATGGTACTTTCTTCCTTACCACCTAGAATAGAGCTTTAATCCATTTGTTAACAAAAAGTAGCTTTACTGAGAAACTGAGAAAGTATCTAACTGATTTAGTTGGATTTTGTTTACAATTAAAACTAAAATAAAGGGAAGAGTATCAATGAAACAAAAGGGGCTAGGACTAGAGTTAGCTGTAGGACTAGAGAAGCAAGAAACAATGAAAGAAAACAAGACAATCTAAAGAAGACTTAAATACATAGAATGGAAGAGAAGAAGATACATAAAAGCTAAAATTGTCTAGTCTAAGAGACAAAATAATCCCATTCACTCAAAAACTACGTTTGAGAAACTACCATGTGCCTGTCCCTCTTCTAGGTAAAGGATACATCAGTGAATAAGGTAGACAAGCTCCCTTACTCCTATTTTATTTACACTCTAGTGATGGAATATGATGCACAAACAAGAGAAAAAAATCATGACACTATGCCAAAGATTTTATTTTTTTACATTTTTTTCTTTATATATATTTGATATCAATTGTAATCCCCATGTATTCCCCATCACCATTTCACCAGTGCACCATCACCTCAGTCCCTTGTGCTCTTATCTACCCTCAACCCTTTCTCTCCCCTCAATCCTCTCTCTCCCCCTCCCCACCAAGTGTCTCCAATGTCCTTGTCTTTCTGTTATTATTATTGTTATCATTATTATTGTTATTATTCTTTTCCTTGATCCTTATTTGCTTCCCTTATATTCCTCCTAGGGGGGAAACCATCCGGTATTTTTTCTTTTGCCTTCTGACTTATTTCGCTGAGCATAATCCCTTCCAGCTCCATCCATATTTCTATGAATGAGTCTAGTATCTTTTTCTACAGTATCTTTTTTGAATAGTATTCCATTGTGTATGTGTACCACAGCTTCCTGATCCAATCATGTTTTTGGGCATTTAGGTTGTTTCCAGGTCTTACCTATTGTAAATAGTCCTGCTAGAAACATCGGAGTGCAGGTATTCTTTTGAATCAGTGTTTTTGTGTCTTTTGGGTATACTCCTAGGAGTGAGACTGCTGGATCATATGGAAGTTCCATTCTTAGTAGTTTGAGGAACCGCCATACTGCTTTCCATAATGGTTAGACCAGCTTCCATTCCTACCAACAGTGTAAGAGAGTTCCTTTTTCTCCACATCCTCGCCAACATTTGTTGTTAATTTTTTGATATGTGCGATTCTCACTGGTATAAGGTGGTATCTCATAGTGGTTTTGATTTTCATTTCTCTGATTACAAGAGAAGTTATGCATTTTTCATATGCCTGTTGTAGCCAAAGATTTTAGACAAGATACAAAAGTACATACATTAAGGAAAAATCACAATTTGTACTTCATCAAAATTTAAACTTTCTGCTCTTCAAAAGAAAAAAAAGGAAAGACAGACAAGAAGTAACTGTATGCATATATTTGATACAAGAACTTATATCCCAAACATAAAAGTAACTATGACAACCATAATTTTTTAATATAGCAATATTTGTATAAACACTTCATAAAAGAGATAGGAATGACTAATAAGCTCATTAAATGGTACACAACCATTAGACATAAAAGTAAATGAATACCACAGTACAGTACACACCTACTAAGATGGACTGAAATTAAAAACTATGCTTAGTGAATAAGTCAGACAGAGTAGACATCATATACTCATATATTGTTACAGAGAAAACAAACAATTTTTTGAAGAAATTTAATTAAGACTATAAGACCAACTAGTGGTTACCAGAAGGCAAAGATGAAAGGGTGTAGGATAAATCAGGAAAAGGGCCCAACTGTATGAGGAAGGCTAAAATTGGAATTTTACTGGTGAACTGAAAGCTATATATACACATATTGATTTTTAATGATGCACACATGAAACATATAAAGTTATAATACAATGTCACTCAAAAAAATTAATAAACTAAAAAGTCTGATAGTACCTCTTGCTTATGAGCTAGTACAACGGGGTCTATCAAACATTTTTGGAAGGAGTACAAAGTAGCATAATCACTTTATAAAGCTCTGGCAATTTCTCACGAAGTGAAATTTAATCACTTAAAATACTACCCAGTCACATCAACTCTATATACTTACTCAGGAAAAATGCAGTTTTTTGCACCCTGCAATACTTGTTCACAGAAGCTTTATTTGTAATAATAAAAACAAAAAAACTGTAAATAAATCAAATGCCCATTAACATCCAAATCGACAACTGAACTGTCAAAGTTATACAGTTTGTATCAAATAACATTTTAAGCACAGCATATTCAGTAGAAGGAGTGAACTATAGTACACATGAGTAGAAAATTAATCAGTAAAAAGAATAAATTCCATGAATATACCATGACATACTGAACCAAATCAACCCTAAGAACTGAACTATCTAATAAAGTTCACCTATGACACAATAAACTTCCTATTTTTAAGACAACTTTTTTACTAGATTTTTCTATTACTTACAACCAAATGACTTACAGGTGACATGGTGACATTCATACTTTATGATTTCAATATTCCCCACTTAACAGAGAGTTTAAGAATGAGAGTTCATGGCAAAAAAAAAAAAGATAGAAAACCCTGAAAAAATCCCCATTTAACAGAGAGTTTAAGAATAAGGGTTCAGGGACCCGCCTGGTGGCGCAGTGGGTTGAGCAGCACACTATGAGGCAGACCGCGGCCACTGCAGCACGAGTTCGATCCCTGCTGCCAGCCAGGGAGGGGACCCACATGGCATAGCACACCTCTCCTGCTGTGCCCGCTGCTCCCCTCAGCAGTGTGCTTCTGTTGATCTGCCTGTTCTGCATCCTGCTCTGTCTGATGGATTCTCTCACCACCCCTGCACCACTGGCCTGTACCCCAGTGCTTGTATGCATAAATAAATAAATCTTTAAAAAAAAAAAAAAAGAATAAGGGTTCATGGCAAAGAAAATGATAGAAAACCCTGAAAAAATTATAAACTGAAATAACCATTGGAGGTATTGTTAGGAGCAAAACAAATAAAAAAGCATTAAGAAGTATAGGCTGAGTTGTGGGGAAAAATGATCAAAAATTAGAGGCTCAAGATAACTCTTTCAGAAATTCCCCACAAGAAGCTTATTAGACCCTACTCAAATGCATTAGGCCACCACTTACTTCTTCCCTATGTCAATCTGCTCAGTAACAAACAAGTTCACAACCAGCAAAGTTCTAGTAAAGACTAAATTCCTTCCATATTACCTTTGGTCAAAAAGAAAAATAAGAAATAACAATTGGTAAGTTGACAAATGTTTCTAAAGCAAATATTTTATGAACAACTGCTATTTGCCAAGATGCCTTGTTGGGCAATTTACATATACTACCTCAGTCCACTTAGTGTTCTCAGCTATTTTAGTGTATGGTATCATGTCCAATTCATGCAATGGAAATCAAATATCCAAGAAATTTACATTTACATGCTTACAGGTAATGCTAGAATTAGAATCTACTATCTGTCTGATACAAAACTATCTTTCTACAGTCTTTTGTTGTGAGTATCACTAGGTCCACCACTAAAAGTCTCTCTGTCTGGCCTAGTTAAAAGTAAAACCTTAGTTCACACAAGACAAATATGTCCCCTACTAATATGATTGAGTATAGAGTATATGATAATATTTTAAGCATCTTGTTTATTCTTATCTCTGCCTTTCCGTGTTAAACTACTGGACAGTCTTAGAAATTCTAGCAGCAGACATGGTTACAACTGATAATAAAAAAAAAAAGACACTAGGAATAACAAACAAGTTAACAACAGTTTAACTTGTCTGAAGGTGATGAAGAACAACAATAGAAAGGCACATATGAAAGTATGTTCTGGTAGAAGCTGACAGACATATATATTATTATTACTTCTGATGAAGAACAAAAAAAAAGCCTAAGTGTCCAAAAATAATTACGTGCTATAGAACAAAATTAGTATGATTTCTTAAGTTACGACAAATGCATACATGTTGGTAAGTACATTAAAAGTTATCTGATAGTAACCACGAGAGGTACTAGCAGAAAGCTTTTGCTTTTCACTTTCTACAATATTAGAATTTTAGAACCATGCACGTGCATCTTTTATGAAAAAAAGGGCTAGTTAAGTCTCCTATATTTCTCAGATAACCTAGAGCAATCCTCCTCCAAAACATGTTTTAATTAAGGTTACCTTTTGATATTGCTTGACGGATAAATGATTAAAGGGAAAAATCTTACAATCACTTAACATAAGACTACCATTTTTATATAAACTGCTGGAGGTAATACTTTCACTTATACTATGTATGAGAAAACTGACCTCAGGGGTACCTGTCCAAGGTCACTCAATATGGGACAAAGGTAATGTCTAAACCAATATGGTTCCAGTTCAAGCTCCGAAGCAGTTTCCATTCTACCACAATTGCCTATTAAAAGAAAACAGTGTGCAAGTTACATGTACTTATGCAAATATTCCTCTTTTGATTTAAGTATATCCCTCTTTTCCAAAAAGAAATTGAGGGGGCCTCCCTGGTAGCACAAGGGGTTAAATCTTAGCATTATGAAGCTATCTGCAGTGTAAGTTTGATCCCTGGCCAGGGAGCTGACCCACATAGTCCAGCAGACCTCTCCTGCCTCACCTGCTGCTCCCCTCAGCAGTATATTTCAGTCAATCCACCTGTTCTGCTCCCCCACAGTCTCTGGTGTATACTCTCACTGCCCCACACCTCTGGTCCTCACCCAAGCTCTTGTAAGCATAAATAAATAAAATAAACCTTTGGGGGGAAAAAGGGGATTGAGGTAGTTATGGAATACATTTTCTCACTACAGGAAAAAAAACAAGTAAAAATGAAAACTGAAGCAAGGAAAAATTATTTGAAAAGAAAAATTATTCTATAGTAAAAATTAAAGTCCCGAATGCTTTGTCCTAGATGAATATGGAGGCCAAAATGCCTTTTATAAAATCCACAGTAGCAAAATAATAAAGGAAAATTATTTTTCAGAAATCTAGGCTTCCCTAGTACTATGATGAGAGGGAGTATTTGAGGTTTCTCATAGGTGTGTACTCTAAGAGATATGGCTGACAATGTTCTTATAAATATCATAGTAATATTCAATAATAAAAACATTAACCTGTTGGAATACTGCCAAAATTCAATTCATTACATTTAATTCTTCAAGAACTGCTACCCATGTTACCCAAGACTACTATGGCTCATTGGAAGTCTTCTTTAACAGCAAAGTATTTTATTTTAAAAAAATGATCAGAACAGGTCATTGTAATGAATATACCATGTTTTATACTCTAGAATAGCTCCTTTAATATTAAACTTCAAAATAGATCGTCTTAATTAGATAACTAGGAGGAAATAACTTAGCTGTCATCCCTAGCAAATTAAATTTTATCCAGTTGCCATTATTTTTAAAGTTTTACTCTTAAAATGTACGCTTGTTCTTTTCAATATATGAAATTTAAGAGTACAAACTTTGGAGCAGCAGCTTTGACAGTGAGTTTCTGTCCTCCCTAAGTGGCTCTTACAAAGGTAAATACAAACTATAAAGAAATTTCTCACATTAAAGTTATGAAAAAATGAGTAGGTTGGCATGACTCAAAAAAAAAAATGGAGGCTTGGAAGCACACTCCTGTATATGTGCTCAGTGAAGGTGTAATGAATGAATGAGTGTATACTGGGAGACTAGACTTAGAAAAAATTAATTGACTCATACAGCTAATAACCATAAAGGGATCAAGGAGACAGTATTTTCCAGAATTACACCACCTGTAACTATAGCAGCATTTATTTACAAACTTTCAGTACCATTCTCTGAGATATAAAAAAATAGGTATAAAATGAATATAGAGTAGGAAATATCTGAAAAGCTAAATTCAACAAGTTTAAGTTTTTGCCATTAGAATTACTAAATTATGTCACTCCTAAATATATTAAAATATCTGCTAAAACACTCATTTACCAGTTCATCAATGACCTTTTTTAAAATGTATTTAATTAAAAATAAGACTAAATTCTTTATTGGTAGACATATATATATTATATAACAAAATGAGGAAGATGATAAACATAAAATTCATGATAATGGTTACTTATAATGACCTCTGAAGGAGAGTCAGAAATGAGAACATGAAGGACCATATAGGTAGATGAGAGTTACTGGTAACAGTCTAGTTCTTGATTTACATTGAAGGTTCTACATAAATGTTAAGTAAAGGTAGATAAATTAACCTTTAAAAGAAAGTAAGATGACACGTGGACCAATTACGATATGACAGATGCCATGAAAAAAAGTCTATGACTAGTGAAGGTTTTCAGTTCTGAGATCCATTTTGAAAAAACTCACAGAAACTTAACATTTGCAAATGTTTCTTCCTAACATCAATATATCAACAAACTTGAGTCTTTCTCTGCAAATACTCTGAAGAGCAGAGCATAGGGATGCCCTGAGAGAACCAAAACCCAAACCAAAATATTCAACTTCCTAAATCTAAACAATATTAATGCATTGAGTTCAATTTGCAATCCTTCAAGAAGTAGTTCATGGCAAACATGCCCCAAAAAAAGTGAAAAATTGTGAATGTATCTAAATTGTATAAACAATATGAATTAATATTTTTTTAATTTAAAGAACTTCAAAAATAAAGACTTGTAACTTGTATTTTATTCCAATATAATTGATCAAATAAAAATTATAAAACATCACCTAATCACTACCAAGGTAAGAACTCCTGTCAGACCACTTTTTAAAAGGAGACGTCAAACAAACATACTTAATGATAATTTACAAAGAGATTATTCAAAAGTCCAAAAGCCAAAAGGTGAGACTCTGAAATCCAGTAGTGATCAAATTTTGTTACATAATATAAAGAAAAGCATCATAATTTAAAGTTTTAGTAATATGCCTCAATTACTAATTTATCCATATTGCAAACTAATCCAATATAAAAACATCACCCTTTTTCTAGACTTTAGTCATATAATTGAATATATTCACATAATAAAAATGCAAGGGGAAAAGAACAATACATTAAAATACCCAATGAGATTATTACCTCTTTACATTTTCTTTCAACTGACTTAACTAGAGGGTTAACTTAATAGAAAATAAGCAATTAGGAACAAAGAGCTCCTTCAAGTTTATTTGATATTATTTAGGTAACCTTGAAATTTTATTATGAAAGGACCTACTATGTGTCAAGTTCAGCACTAACTACTTAATATCCACCATTATAATTATACAAATGCTGATATAATTAGAGGCTTGAAAGAAATTAAGAGTTTGGTAACTTCTAAAGTCCACTCTATAAAGTATAAAATGTGCTTTATTAGTATTATTTCTAAATAAGTTAAGGTAACAAAGTTAGTATGGCTAAGCTTTAATATTTTATTCAACAGAAAATAACTTTTAAATAACTAAAGTTAGAAAAAAAACCTAAACAATCAAATTGCCCAAGAACTAGGAAGTAAAAATTTTCTGTACTCCCGTTAGGCTTCCAGTCTGACTTCTAATTCACTGTACATCAAAGAAAATCAACTTGCCCTGACACATAAGGACTATTCCCTTCAGTGATCAGGCAGGTGTTGAGGCCAGAAAGAGTCTATTTTCCATAGCCCTTTACCTTGTTTGATCACTGGTTACTTTTGATCTGACACTGCCCTCTCTCTAGTAATGACTTCCCCCTCATAGACCCTACCTCACATCTGTCAGAAAGAATAAAGGGCATCAAACTGAGACCTGACAACGCCTATGGGCCATGTGATGGGCTGCTAACTAAATGTTCCCCAGCTCCCACAATTTCCAATTCAGTTCCTTTTGTTAGTAGGTACCAGGGTTAGGGTACCAATGACAGCAGAAAGGATTATGCACCAACTGTGAAACCAAGGCTTCTTGAATGTATATCTTTTATCTTTGCTTCTTCATCTTCTTAAATGCTGCAAACTTCATGGTGGTTACTATGAAATACATATTCAACAAGTGCAATAGAAAGTTTGTTTAAATCCTTTTCCAACAGAAAACAAAGAACACAATATAATTTGATAAAAAGCTTTAAGGAAAAAGTTTCAAACCCATGGTGTGAGATTAGTAAAGGCCAGCTGTCAAACAGCATGTTTATAGTAAATGAAATCACAAAAGTTTTACAAGGACTACTGCTTAATGGGTTTTGTTATACACTGTCTAAAAATGGAAAGATTTCTATAAAACAATGCAAATTCAAAAAGCAATCATTTAGATTGTTAAATTACAAATTCTCACAGTATTTGGTGTGAGAGTAAGTTACTACTGAAAATATGTCCCTCTAGTCTTGTTAAACATGTAGAATTAACAACCATTCTAAATAGTAGAAATTAGATAAATCTTGTTAATATAATTCTGGCATATTTTTACTCACAATTTTTAGTGTTATTAAAGTATTGCATGACTTCTTGAATATTCATCTACATAACTCTAGATACATACACACACACACTCACAAAATGATGAATGGGTCATTATTAGGCATGCAAAAAGGGATTTACAGGAGACAAATTGAGAAGCCTTTTAATTTAAAATCACTTTCAGGGTTAAGTCAATATCATTTTTTAAGAAAAAGAAGCAAGGTCAGAAGAAGTACATGATCAATAAAACATATGTGCAAATATAAGTACCGCTAATGACATAATTCATAAAAACAAATAACTTCAGACAACTACAAATAGAGAATCTTAAAGATAGAAGTTAAACATAAGGTGATTTTAAGTTGATTCTGGTACTGAGAGGAAGTAATAGAAGAAAGGTATGCCTTAACTGAATAAAAAGGAAACATCACCCACCTCTAAAGAATTTACCTATTACACTGGAAAAATACATATACTAGACTGAAAATGATTTCTCACTATGAAAAATACTATCTATGTAAAAGAACAAAAAATAATAAAATGGAAAATACATAAAATAAAAACTAAGAATTATTTTAAATTATTAAAAAAATACATTTGTCCAAGTAATCTCTACATGTTGTATTACTATCAAAGCATGCAAAACCAGTGTGCTAAATAAATGTAACACCAAATCTGCTTGATGCATTTTGTTGTTACCAAACAACCAACATATGTATCAAATTATATTCAATCTATCCCTTTTTAAACACAACAATAAAAATCAAGTTCTTTTAAACAAATTCAAAAACTGGTAATTTTCATTTCTGCAAAGATCAAGTGATTAAAGCATGACAAATGAAAAAGGATTATAATTCTTAGCAGCCTTAAAGATTTTTGCTAGGGCTATCTAAAAGAAAATGTATTTGTGGAAGCAATGAAATAAATAAAACCCTGAATGAATGAACCAAAAAGTACATAATAGGGACCCAGTAGATAATCAAGAAAATACATAATAGGTATGTTGTAACAGAAAAAAAATTAAAACCACAGGTTTCAACATTTACTTTTAAGAAATAATTTCCTTTAAAAGTGACATAACTTTTTTAAAAGGACATATTTAGTTAGGATTTTACTTCTTTACACTATCATTGCCATTCTTCTGATATGAAAACTAATGAAGAATCACTTGACATCACCAGAATGATGTCTATTTCCCCATCCACTAGTCAACAAAAATTGAAACTTATGACAAAAAAGTTAAAGGTGTACAAGTATCAGAGTACAAATGGTTATGTTTAAGGTTACTGACATATCCATTAAAAGGCTCACTTTTAATAGCTTTCTTTCCTGTCACAAAAAGAATTTTTCCAGAAAAAAAAAATAAGAGGATTTAAACATATCAATAGAATGGTAAAATATGGGAACTAGTAAATCCAGTAGAATTCTTAAAGAATGTTTAATAAATCTGACTTGAAGATAATGAACCCAAAAAGGAAGAAAGCAAGATAAGAGTAAATGAAAGTAAATGGACAAGTTGAGGAACATAATGACAACAGAAACTAGTAACTGGAGAAATCTTTGAAGTTAGTCACTACAGATAACTATAAAGTGTTTTTAGATAACTAAAAAGTGTTTTAGAACATTCCCGACTTATGGCTGTGATATACAAAATGTCAATCTTTGGAAACAACTTTGTTGACAACTGAATTCACTGAAATATACACTGTATCTTTACCTTTTATACGGAATTCCATTAAGTTCTACCCTCATAAACTTAAAATGACTGTAACTTATGCAATATATAATAGATGACATAATGGAACTGCCTACAAAGACAAGTAAAAAGAAAAAAAATCAATGAAAAAAGAGTATACATATATGTGTGTGTTTGTGTGTGTGTGTATAAGTTGTGTGCAGGAACAACTTAAATCATATTAAACATCAAACTACTAAAAATTATCTTCAAATATCTAAAGTTAACATTAACCTTTGTAAAAAGACATGGAAGTATATTTGATTCCCCATATGGAACCTACAAATCACAGTTTATCTAATTCTACCATGTTTGAAAAGGAGTAAAAATGAAAACATTTGTTAGCATAACACAGTATATATGACACAATTTTATGATCTTAGGCATTAATATTGGCCTTTAAGCAATAATAATACCAATATGTCTTCTTTTTTATTTTCTCAGATACATTTAGCAAGAGGGGGAAAGTTAAGAATAATCACCCAAATAAAATTCAATTAGAAGTGGTAGTTTTTAACTATTTCCCTTAGGATTACAAATTCTCAGTATATTCATTCATATAGTAAAGGAAATGACATACAGCTAAACTTTAAGATTAAATCAAAAACAATCAAAGAAAATCTGGTATTAAACACTACAAATTTTCTAACTCCAAGACTTCTACTGAAGCAACCCACTTCTACTATAATATTTCAGAAATCAAAGACATTGAAATACAATCTCCATTAAAGAAAAAATGCTATATTGATTTTTCTTGCAACTTACATCTGTGTGGCTACACAAAATAAGATGCAATTAAAGGATGAAAAAAAAATAATAAGTTTCATCTGGCTTTTAAACTTCTCTGCTACTAAAAACCAGAAGACACAGTCCAAGCAAAAGAATTTACCCCAACTCTGACCACTCATCCTTCTACCCAGGAGGCAACTTCATGTCTAAACCTTTAACAAGAACTTCAAGAAAAGCCAAGGAAGACAACATAGGTAATATAATAAGCAAAATCTATAGTAGGAACAGGAACAGCACTTGCTGCACAGATTGTCTAGACAAAAGCACACCTACATACCTTTTGTCTAAAGAGAGGGCTGCATGGTCAAAGTTCAAGTGGTAGAACACTTTCATGACAATGTATCTTTTCTATAAGAAAATGCTGGAAAAGAAACATCCTATGACATGAAAGCCAAATTCAACTACAGCTTTTAAATTATATTCATGAAGGCAAATCTTAGAAAGAGACAGAGAGAGAGAGAAATTCTGGCATTAAATTAAGCCTCGCCACTGAAAAAATAAATGGGATTAACTCTTAGATATCCTAAAATCTTAGTACCCCCTTACTGGGGATAAAGAAAAACATAAGTCAAAACATCTCCCTAGATAAAAACCATATATCTCACTTACTGACTGACAAGCCTAGGAAAGAAGTTGAATAAAAAGTGTTCATAAATGATAGTTTTAATGTACTCCTAGTATTCAACCGGCATCTAATCTTATAAAATTTATATTTGCTAGGTCTAATAACACTCCTTATCTCAACTATCTCTTGTTGCCAATACATGAGCAACAAAGTTCAAGACAGCACTTTCATACCTAGTCTGTCAGAGAATTTGATTTGCATCAAATCTGACTTTTTAAAATATGCAATTCTAAAATAAAGAACACATATATATTAATCTAAGTTACATATTATATAGGTAGAAAATAACATGAAAGAATTGCAATAATTGAAATATACACACAGATTAAAAAGAACTTAATAGGATAAGCTCTAGCAAATAGCATGAGCAAAAATATCTTCAGATTGAAAAAGTTCCCAAAGAACAGCTTAATAATTTTTCAAGATTCTGCTGCTAAATAAATCTTATTTTCAATTAAAGTGGATCTTTCAAAAAACATCCAACAAAATAAAGCCAGTTTATTAACAGTAATAATGCACGTGATTCATATGAGAATAAAAATTATTCTGATTGATCAGAACTATATGCTGTCAGAAACATACATCTGTAGAGATGTGAACCTATTCCCCTAATCACATAGTGTTGCATACCATTGTTACCACAATTGAAAAAAATAAGAATGCTGCCCCAGTGAATACTCCTTGAATACTTAAGGACCTCATATGGAGACATATGATACATAAATATGCCATTATTAATATAATAACTAGATCAAAGAAATGTATTTATTTGATAAGTGATAAAACTACTGACTTTGCATCTTTAAGCTATTTCTCAAGCTTTTATTATGTCCCAAATCCATGTTCTTTAAAAATACACTCCCAAAACACTTGAAGAAATACATTCTTAAAGCAAGTAGTAACAATTCAATACAATAGTAACAATTTACTTGTCACTAAACCAATACTTATTCAGTGTCTACCATTTGCCAACATGAGGGAAGATAAGATAAAAAGATATCTATTATAGATACTTTCTTTCTCAAAAGAATTGACAATACATCAGTAAGATACATCTGTAAATCACACTTTCAACTACTCATTTTGAGTGCCTGATGTGATAAAAACTTGAAAATGTGTATGTGTAAGCTCCCCATAATTATATATCTAGTATATATCCTAGAGAAAAAGGATGTAACTGTAACATTGCCTATACAGTAAAACACAGGAAGCCATATACAGGCCCTTAAATGGGAATGCACAGATGATATGTACTATAGATACAAATGCAAATTGTAGAATATAAATTCTATATGACTACAAACTGAAAAATACCATATTGCTGCTCAGGGTATCAATGAATTTTAAAGTATTTTTTTTTCCTATTTCTTATACCATTTTGGTCATAATAATGGTTGCCCCTAGAAGACAGTACAAACTTAAATTTTATCTGCTTTATTAACGCAAGAAGCAAATTTTACAAGCTGTTGATAATTATCAGTATCTGAGTAATAGATATAAAGATGCCATTACTCTTTTGATTCCGTATTTTTCTTAATTTCTAAAAATGTAAAACAAAATGCATACCAAAAAAATTGAACACATCTCACATTTGCTAAAATAAAATGTTATTCTCTCCATTTCCTAAAGTATCCAAATTCCTCAGCATAACAATGAATAAACTTAACACTATGCCTACCATGTTTCTTAGACCCAAATATGAACACTTTCCCTACCACCCCATCTATAAACCTAATTGTACATTAACATCCATGATTTATTAAACTTCACAATTACTTGTGTGATGCCTTATCATTGTTAATGCTATTTCCCACAACTGCACTCAGTTTCTCAAAAAAAAAAATTGTTTGCTTATATCATAATCATCACATCATTGTATATTATTCCAAACCCAATATAAATGTCAGGTGCTATTTGTAGAATTTCCTGATTTCTTCTCTCACACAAATAACTACTGGGTTGTCAGAAAAGTTATGATACATTCAAAGAAAAAAATACATCATGAATTTCCAACAACCCAATATTTTTGAGATCACCATTTCCACAGAACTTATTACTAGACCAGGATCTGCTCTCTGTGGCAGTATAACTTTTTAAATTTCTCAACATTTCAACATTCATAGTACCTAGTACAGAGTAAGTATTCAATTGTCAATTTAATTGAATGAATTAATTTGAAAATGAACATCTCAGACAGTAAAGAGTAAAAGAGAAAGTTATCAGTTCACTAACACATTAAAATTTCTGTTAATTCTACTGGATAAAAGTGTCATGGTATTAGTTTCTAATGCAGATTTCACAAAAAATATACAATACTGTGTTTTGCAAATTAAAAAATTTTGCATAAAGAGCAGAAACCTACTATTAAAAGTTATGTTCATATTTGTACAGGAATAAGATCAACATTAAACATTATCATGAAGACAGTTTTTCTCTGGTAATTTTACTAATTATCATAGAAAATATTTCAGTATATCTCCATTGGTATTTAGAAAGCTGCCCATGAAATTAGTTACATACTAGCAAAAGGATCTTCTGCTCATGCTAATATTTAACTTATTCCTTTGCTGCCTTATAGCACCTGTCAATAAGTATTCAAAGGGGGATGATGTCTTTTGGAAATTACTACTTGAGAAAAAGGCATATGCATTAGCTCCATCTGTGCTATATCTACAGAGTCAAAAGGGTTTCAAGACAAAGTTTGGGATTCTAACAGATCGAGGTTTGACCTTCACTTTTACACTTACTAGTTACTTACTCTTTCAAGGGCTCAATTTCCTCATCTGTAAAATGCAATTTAAAATAAGATTTCACATGGTAGTTTGAGGATTAATTACATATTATTATATACATTATACTTCATATAAATGTCATTAAACATTGTAACATGTCAACAAATGACAGCAACATCCTGAAAAGTCATATACAATAATAAGATAAAGTTCTGTATCTTTTAGGTCACCTTCTTTAGAATGTCATAGTCATACATCAATGTTCACTGGGACCTACCATTCTGAGTTTAAGAAAATGCTTTATCCATTAAGAGAAGAAAGAGTAATAAAGGGAGATTGTGGAAATTGGAGTACTTAGAAAATATAGTCCCTCACAAATGTAAATTATTTATGTCCAGAATTACAAGTAAACTCATTTCACAGGAGTGTTTAATAAATATCAGGAGCATAGTGCTGATCTAGGAGCGAGGGATCTGGGAATAGGGGAGAAATAGTCTCTTAAAACACTTACTCTAAAGTGATAAGTAAGAAGTCAGGAAATGCAAACTTTCATACAATGCTTACATAATTCTGTTTAAACTCTGATGAAAATGTTTACCTTATATCAACAAATGATGATACCATGGCTACTAGTCTATTAACTTAGCTGTGTATAGTCTCAAATTACAGTAAGCAGCAAAAAAAGTAAGTTAAACTATATTTAGTTAATGGGTGAAATAAAAGCACAGTAGTGATACTAGGCTTGGACACAGTCCAAGTCAAATAGGTAGACTCCAAAAAATAAAAGACAAAGAAAAGTAACCTTTCTTGAAGACTTCCTATGTTTGAGATTGTGAAACACATATGGTAACTTTAACTTCTGATATTATTTTGTCTGATCCTCAAAAGAACATGTTTGAGGTAGTTATTATATCCTTCTGCAAGTAAGGAAATCAAAGCATAACGGTAAAAATATAATACAAATGATATGATCTAAGAAATAGTAGACTCAAAGTATGAACTGAATTCAGTTCAATTCAAACGTGGTGTTTCCCTCAATCACATTTTAAAATGCTTCAACCAGGGGGGGGAAAATTCTGAAGAGGTTAATTTAGATCTTTTCTCATCCATGTAAGCCTCCAAAGTACAATAAATTTAAAACAATAAAAAGCAATGTTACAAATAAAATACTATAGGAGATACAATGAATCACAAAACTAGTAAAATAGCAATTTTGAAAGGTCACTACTCACTTTTAGGAACTCGAGTTTAAGCAGGAAACATTTATCATTTTTGTAAAACATTCTAAAATCTATTCATAATACATTATTGCTTTCTTTTTTTTTTTTTTAAGATTTATTTATTTATGCATACAGGCCAGAGGTGTGGAGGGTGAGAGGATTCACAGACAGAGCCAGGAGCAGAACAGGCAGATTGACAGAAGCACACCGCTGAGGGGAGCAGCGGGCACAGCAGGAGAGGTCTGCTGCGCCATGTGGGTCCCCTCCCTGGCTGTCAGCAGGGATCGAACTCTTGCTGCAGTGGCTGCGGTTTGCTTCATAGTGCATTGCTTAACCCACTGTGCCACCAGGGAGGCCCCATCATTGCTTTCTTAATGATTCAAAAATCTATGCCAGTTCATAATTCAACTCTACAAACAAGAAGTTATTTAAAAAAAAAAAAAAGTGGGACTGGGACAAATATGTGTAACAGATACAGATCTGTAACAAACTTACTGACCCTTGGACTTAGCATATAAACTATTTTAGAAATAAATCATACAATCCTACTATTTCAAAATATCAGACTGGATAACAAACAACAGATAATCTATCAAACCATATCCTACAACTGAGTAAAAAGCTACCTGAAGAGCTTTTTTGTCCTAAAAGTAAAGAAACTAGAGGAGCATAAAGAAGGAGACTACACACATACATACATAAGGTTTCCAGTTCATTTGTAATTATAAACACATAAACTAATAGGATTTCAAAATAACTTTGTAGCCAGAATTTTACTATTACTAATAGAAAGAAGATAGTTGTATAGAATAAGATAGACTTTCTCTATCAAAAATTCCTGACTTATTTCCAGAACCTTTACAATGGTTTTACAGCAAATACAAAATACATTTGTGTGTGTATATATGTATGTGTTATGTACATATATATGTTTGTGTAGATATAAAAATATGTATATATGTCATCTCACTCAAGAATGACTCAGACAGAAACTCATTTTCTTTGAGGAAGACTTTACATATACATTCTTCAATTATTTGCCTCACCAAAATGTCAAGTCAGCAGAACTGAGGTTACCACAGTGGGAGAGAAAAGGAAGCAAAAGATGCAGGGGCTGGAGACACAGACTGCAATGGAGGATTACTGATATTTTGATGATGCTCATGGTATGATAGAAAGTAGTAAAAGAGATGCACACCTAGACTCCCAAAACACATAGTGTTGTAAATCAACCCTATCACAAAAACGAAACAAAATGCCATGACATTGTCCTCGCTTTCTATCTTAAAAAAAATTTTCCCTCTGATAAACATAGGCATTCTTCCCCATTTTAAAGTTTATATTGCTTATTAAACAAGTACCATAAATAGGAATGTTTTAGTATCTTCCTACTACGTATAAAATAGCATGTTCTTTTCATCATAATAGCTGCAACTAATATTCAAATCATTTTAAAAAGAAATTTCTCACTAAAATCACCTAAAGAACAAAAATTATAAATAAACCATAGCATCTGCAGAATCCATGTACAAGCACTATATCTATATAGTTTGATCAAGGACACAAAAGCTGCCACTGAAATATATAAAGACAATGCTGCCATCTAAAGGCCAAGCTATAATATGAAATGTGTATACTCAATAGATAAATTCTGCCAATACATAAAAACGCCCAGTGTAATATTTATTTAAAGTCAGCAAAGTTTATACTTTGAAAAATAACTTATACTATGATTGCTTTCAACTACAAAATAAAGTTTTTCTACTCTTCTGAAAATATTCAATTTAATAAGAGTTAGGAAAATAATATATCAATATCTGTATCATTATACGTAGGCAGCATTTCAGATACAGTATTTTCATTATCTATATTTTTAATTTCAAATGTTTCTAATTTAATGCTCTTTATATTCCTATATAAATTACAAATGTACAGTAAAAATTTTATATATGCATATCTAAATATCATTTGCTATTAACAAGGCCACTACTGTTTCTATTCACCCTATTTAAACTATACACTGTTAATGACTAATAGTAATACATTCCAGAGTGAAAGAGCACAAACAACTTAAAAATATAGTTTATTTCTCTTTATTTCATATGTTCTGAAAATTCAAAACAAAGTTCTTAGAGTAATTTAGCAAAAATTAGTTGCCCAAATTACTGTAAATGTTTCTAAGAAGGGTAAAATTGAAACTACATTGAACTGAAATTTCTTTTACAAAAATGATCACTGAATAATACTACACACAAAACTGATTCCCCTAAGTATTTAAGGACTATAACATATTTTTAACGGACCTCAATATTAGGGAAAAATTAATGTGAAAATTACTAGAATCTTCAACATATATACAATATATTCCTTTGGGAAACCACTGACTGAAAGTTTTAATGTATTAAGAAAAACATGTCCTGTGTTTTCTCAACAAGGAAATAAGTATCTCTCAACAATGAATCTTTACATTGTGCGAAGAATGCAAAATTTTTCCATTTGCATGCTTTAGCCTGAGTGCAAAGTAAAAGCCAATAGTAAATACAGTAATGATCTCATAAGAACTATCAGTTTTTTATGTCTCCTATAGGTCAGTTTGTACTAAACAATTTAAGAACATTATATTATTTAATGCTCAAAATTCAACCTACCAAAAGACAAGCAATAAAAACCCCACTTTCAAATGAGGCTCAGAGAGTAACTTTCTTACAGTCCAAATTCAAGTGAGTAGAACAAAGATTCAAAACAGTCTCTTTGACCCAGATTTAGTCTCACCACAAAATAATACAATTTCCAAATATAATTATTAAATTTGTATTAAATATAAAGAGAAGTGAGATGTATTTTTACTAATAATCTTAGTGAAAAGTATAATTCTATGATAATGAAAGCATTTTCTTTTAATTGATGTTTCAATTTTTCTAACATGAATCTTTTTTTTTTTACAGTAATTATGGGTTTTTTAATAACCTGGAAAATACTTATGTTTTAATGGCAAAGGCTGCAGGCAGAATATAGATAGAATCACAGGGTTACGTCACTCCACCCAGAAGAAAATATTAATGAAATAGACTCTCTTTACCACACATGTGCATGAGTAAAAAGGAATAATTATTCCTTTGCACGAGGTACAGTATTTATACATCAGTGAAAACAATTTAGCTCTAGCAGCACCAAAAAGGTGGATGAGTACTGCCTGCATACTTTGGAATAAGCTACAAAATAAATGTATATGATTTAAATTTTGAATACCAAACAAAATTCAAGTCCTGTTTTAATTATAAATTGAGTGATATGTACTTAGACGATACATTGTGCTAAAGAAAGAACAAGGGAAATCATTTCTATAAAAGTCATATTGGTGCTCACATGTGGAGGGAGATGATGATATGCTGTTACATTTCATATTCCGGCTAACGGGAGTTCATCTTGTAATTCTCAAACTCCGTCATGACTGCCTGCCTGTACACATGTGTGTGTACCCCTTTTTGGTTCCTTTCTGAACTTACAAATAACATGAATCTTTTTCTAAAATAGTATCTCATTTGAAGTTCTGGTGCTTTAAAGAACTTTCAAAAATTACATTAAAACATGAGATGTAGTCATCAAATTTTATAAACTCTAAGAGGCAACAAAACATCTCTTTGCTATGAAACAACCAAGATTATCTGCCTCAGATAGTCCTATTTTCACCATACTGAGAGGTTCTATTTCAAAAGTGTACATCTTCATAAGTATCATAAAATCCTAATAATCCAGAATTACTGCAATCTGGGGGGGAGTAATCAAAATAAACTAGGACCATTTATTTATATCTGACAACAAAATGTATTTTTTGCCTATTTAGATGTTCACTGTCAGACTTTAGGAAAATAAAAAAGCATTTGTAAATGAGGAATTTTGTAAGTCCTACACAGAAGTAACTACATAGTTATAGGATCAATTCATATGGTCACTACTTTGAGAAGATTCTCATTTTTAAATATTTCGCCCTATACCACCAAAATAAAATATACAGAAGAAAATTTATATGATATTATAAGGCATTCAAAGGTTAGAAACTAAATGAAAACATGATTATAAAAGTACTTACTAATTTGTTCTCCTGCATGTATATTCTTTGTAATTTCAGACAGCCCTTGGCTATGACGATCATGCCTTCATCTGAGATCTTGTAACATTGGCCGAAATGAATATCTTTGAGTTCTCTGCATTTTGAGCCCAGCTGTAGACAAAGAAATTTGGCTGAATGTCTAGAAATAACCAAGGTAACATATTTCAAGTGGAATTTCATGTAAATTTTTGAAGTTATACCAAAATCAACATTTATAAATTACTTTTAAAATAAAAAATATAAACACTTTCATTTACAGCAATATTATATAAACAAACCTTTTCACCTTTAAATTTACTTTCTTATTCAACAAACTCACACAATGTATACCCGCCTAGGTGACTAATAAAACGTCAAATTCATATCTCTATTTCTCTGGAGTCATATCAGTTTTAGGGTTATACAGAATGGGACTCAGGTCAAAGGAATAAAACAAATGTCCAAGAAGACAAAGATCCAGTGAGTGAAATAATGTTTAATTCATTAAATTCTACTTCTACTTCTCTCCATCAGCTCATTTACTCTGTGAAAAAGAAAAAAGTCTGAATGTACTGTAGCTAATATTCCAGCTACAGTGCTTCCTTCCTGACCACAGTACACAAACTGAAATCAAAGAACTAGTGATCTCTTGATTAAAATCCTAACCAGGAGAGCAGAACAGGCAGCATGTGCAGAAGGAAGAAGGGTGAAAGGGAAGATGAATAAAAAAACAAAACCTCAACTATCCCTTAAATAGTTACTTAACAGGTACAATGTTCCCATTAAAAAAACTAAGTATCACAAAGAACAAATTACATAATTTCTTACTTTTCCCTCATCACATCACACATTTCCTTTTAACTATGTATTTCATCTGTTGTTCACTGTACCCAACTTTTTTTAAAAGTAGCACTGCTTTACAACGTAAGTTTCACATGGTTGAAAATCAACATGTGTATAGACTGAAATAAGTTTACCACTAGAAGGCCAAATCTATATACAGCTATACAATTTTCCCCAATACACATGCCTCCTCCCCCTTTCCTTTTGGTAACCATTAATTGCATTTCATAGTCCAAAATTGTTATTTTATTGTAGTTAGTTCATCTGTATTCTCTACATACCATAAGTGAGTGAAATCATATGATCATCTTTTTCTATCTGGTTTATTTCAATAAGCTTAATTCTATGTTCATCAATGTTGTTGCAAATGGCAGGATTTCATCACACACACACACACACAAGTATAACTGAATTCTATTTTATATATAAACTACATCTTTATCAATCAATGTGCAGTGATATTTTTTCCCACTTTTGGGGTATTTTAATAGTGCTATAATACAAAGGTGCAGTTATCTATTCAAATTAGTGTTTTGTACTTTTCAGTACAAAAGTGGGATAACAGGATAGTAGTACATTTCTAATTTTTAAGGAATTTGCAAACTACTTTCTATATTGCCTGCACCAATATACACCAGCAGCATATAAAGGTTACCTTCTCTCATCATCTCCATTTATTAGTTTTTTCTCTTGGATAGTAGCCATTCCAACAGATGTGAGGTGATAAATCTGAGTTGTTTTGACGTCATTTCCCTAATGAGACGAACACCTTTTCACGTTGTGTTGGCTATGTTTATGCTTTCTTGAGAGAAGTATCTATTCAGATCCTCTGCCCATTTTTTTAATCAGGTTGTTTTTTTTCAGTGAGTTTTGCGAGTTCTTTGTGTATTTTAAATATTAACCCTCTATCAAATGTGCAAATACCTGCTGCCATTCAGCAGAATTCACATGTTCTGATGCAAGGTTTGTTCAACTACTTAAGTTTTTGCCTTTGACATAGCCAGTTCTCTTGTGTTTTTCTTACCTTTGGTGTGAAGTCCCCAAACACATCTCTAAAGCCAATGTAAAAGAGTGTTACCACAAATGTATGTATTTTATGGTTTCAAATATTACATCTAAGTCTTTAACCCATTATTAAATTTTGTATATGATGTTAGTGTTTTGGTTTAATTCTTTCTGTATATTGTTAATTTTTCCATTCATAAATACAGGATACATACCATTTCTTTGTGTCTTCTCTTTCAGTTTTACCTTAGAGTTTTCAATATACAGGTTTTTCACATCTATATTTAAATTTATTCCAATACATCTTTCTGACACAATTATAAGTGTAACTGTTTTCCTGGTATCTTTCAGCTACTGCATGGTTTACATACAGAAACACAGAAGAGATTTACATATTAATTTTGTTGCCTGCCAACAAAATAATGAAACTATCCATCATTTCAAATAAACTTTTACTGACATCTGAGATTTTCTATGTATATCGTCTGCAAATAGTGATCATTTTACTTCTTCCTTTATAATTTGCATAGCCATTTTTTTATCTGAATGTTCTTGCAACACCCAACATAATATAATGAATAGTAATGATGATTATCTTGTCTTGTTACTAACCTTAGAGGAAAAGATTTCAGTTTTTCATTAAATATGATGTAGGCTGTGCATTTATATGACATTTATTATATTGCGGATTGTTCCTTCTATATCCATTTTACTGAGTTTTTATAAAAGCTTGCTTACTCATGTTTTTTCTGCATACTGGAAATGATCATCTGATTTGTTTACCTCCTTGTATTGATGTTGCATAGCACATTTGTTGGTCTTCATGTTGAACTGTGCTAGCATCTTTGCAATAATTTCATTTAATCATAATGTATTATAATGTGTTGATCAATTGGCTGAGATATTGTTGGAAACTTTTCATTGTGTTAATAAGAAATATTGGTCTGTAATTTTCCTTTTTATAATGTCCTTGTCTGGTTTCAGAATCACACTAATATTGGCTTCATAGAATGTATTTGGAAATTTTCCCATCTTTTCAATTTCATGGAAGAATTTGAGTAGAATACTTAAAGTCTTCTTTGAGATATTCCATTATGACCATTTGTATTTCTGTAGTATCTGTTGTAATTTCTCTTTCTTTCCTGATTTTATGTTTTCTCTTTTTTGTGAGTCTATTTTGTTAATATTCTCAAAGTATCAGTTCATTGAGCTTCAGGATTGACTTTATCTCCATTTCATTTTCACTTCTGCCTACTGACTTTTCATTTTGTTCTTTCTTCTTTATCCAGTTCCTTCAGGTGAGAACTTGGTTTCCCATTTGTGATTATTTCCTGAGATAGGTCTGCATGATTATAAACTTCCCCTATTAGTACTGTTTTGGCTATATCCCATTGGTTATGATCAATTGATTTTTATTCATCTCCAGTATTTTTTTATTTCACCTTTAATTTCATTGAGTGAGTAGTTGTTCAGTAATATGCTGCTTATGCTCCACAAATATATGAACTTCCCCTTTCTTCCTTTGGTTTCTAATTGCATTCCACTATTATCCCCATAAAGATGGCTGATATGAATTCAATCTTCATAAATTTATTGAGATTCATTTTTTGTTCCATCATATTTTCTATCTTTGAGAATATTCTGTAAGTACTTGGAAAGAATATATATTTGGTTATTCTGAGGATGGAAAGTTCTGTAAATAGCTGTTAAATAAATCTCCTTTGTCATTTAAGGTCATTGTTTACTTTCATTTAGACCATTTCCAGCGAGTGATTTTTCTCTCTGGAAGATCTAACTATTGCTGTAAGTGGAGCATTAAAGTCCCCTATTATAGCTACATTGCTGTTAATGACTTCTTTTATGTCTGTTAATATTTACTATATTCTGGTGTTGCAATATTGGGTGCATATACACTTGTATTTGGTATGTTTTCCTGTTGTATTGTTTTCCTTATTGTATAATATCTATCTTTGTCTCTTTTCTCTTTTTTGAATGGAATTCTATTTGCCTGATAGGAGTTTAGCAATTCCTCCCTTTTTCAATTTCCCATTCCTCCATACATTTCTTTTCAACACCTACAGTGTATATTAAATGACCAAAGCAAACTATAAATGAATGTTGTTTTTATGAATATTACACATGAAGAGAGTCATCATAGAGAGTAAATAACTTACTTTATTAACAAACTATATGTCAAAAAATTTTAGAAAAAGTACATTAACAACAATAAAACCCAATGTTGGCAAGGGTTCAAAATGTGTTAACACACCAGGGGTAAAATGTAAATTAAGATTAAAAATCTTCCCAAAGGGCTACTTAGAATAAATGAAAAAAAATCTTATAAAATGTTCCTGAAAATGTATGATTCAGCTTCTAAATATTAACTAAAAAATTAAAGTGCTAAAGAGTGATCAGACATATCCATGATAAGTTAGCACACTAAAATGTTAATTATACAATCTAGGAAGAAGGTATATAGGTGATATTAATTTTTTTCATATTTTCCATATATTGATATTTAATTTTTTCACAATAAACTGTTGGAGGAATAATAAAATTAAAGGTGTTGGTAATATTTAGCTAAAAGAAACTGGCAGGAGGCAGTATTCATAAAATATAGGACATAGCCTAAAATATAAATTATGTTTTCATAAGATTATACATCCAGTAAAACTGAAGTAAACAATAAAAATTTAAAAATCCATATATGCTTTTATAATTTAAAATTTTACATATGCTTTTATAGTATAATCCAATTTTTATATACAAATTACACATCTTAAAATATACATATTGCATATGTACACAGAAAAGAGAATGAAATAAACACCAAGGTATTAACAATAGCTATTTCTGGTTTCAGTAAAAATGATGTTTCATTTTTCTTTTTCTGCCTGTCAGTCTTGTCACATTAAAAAAAAATAAACACTTAAAAACTTTCAACTTCTAGGCCCTCCCTGGTAGCGCAATAGGTCAAGCAATGCACTAAGAAGCAAAGCGCAGGCACTGCAGCATGAGTTCAATCTTTGCTGCCGGCTGCGGAGGTGACACACATGGCACAGCAGACCTTTCCTGCCTTGACTGCTGCTCTCCTCAGCAGTGTACTTCTGTTGATCTGCCTGTTCTGTTTCCCATTCTGCCTCTGGTGGATCCTCTCACCCCCCCACATCTCCTACCTATACCCCAATTCTTGTATGCATAAATAAATAAATCTTTTAAAAAAAGAAACTTTAAACTTCTATTTCAAGTAAAGAGATATTATTAGAAAGATAGGTAATGTCAGTTATTTTTCCAGGATTCTGAAACAAACTCTGTTATTTTTTAAGACTACACTACAACTAATTACATATTTCAGTAGAAATATAAGCTTCATGAAGACAGAGGTTTGTCTATTTTATTAACAAATAAATCCCTGGCACCTACTGTCTTATATTTAGTTGGTACTTAAATATTTTTTGGATAAATGGCAGCTGATTGTCTCATCAGGGTCATGCATTATAAAGATCGTTGAAATGTACAGAAAGAGAAAACCATGATTATGGTTTCATACAAAACCAAGTTCCAGTTAACTGCATTCTAAATTGGGCCCATAGGTAGAATTTAGAGATTCCAGGGTAGTAAATGAAGAAAAAAAGTAAGAGTACATTTTTACTTTCACACTATTCTGTAACTAAATTTACAGTCTTTCCTTCATTTAATAAACAACCATCTAGTTAACCACTTACATCAATTCCCCAACAGCAAAAGACTTGAGTTCACTGCAGGAAGTAAACCACAGGGTACCTGGACAACAGTACAAAAATCAGAACTGAAAGTAAAAGCACACTGCTTAAAATGTGAGCATGTTGTGAATGTTACTACAGTGAAAATGAATGGATTCAAGTAAATAAGTCTATGAAATTCTGCAGGATGAAATGGTCTTCCAGACTAAAAGTCTCACAAACATGTCCAGCACACACACACACAAATAAAAATAAACCCATTTGAAAGCAAATCATCATAAAATTTCACATCTTAAAATACACATATTTCATATGTACACAGAAAAGAGAATGAAATAAACACCAAGGTATTAACAATAGCTATTTCTGATTTCAGCAAAAATGGTGTTTCATTTTTCCTTTTCTGCCTTTCAGTCTTGTCACATTAAAGAAAATAAATACTTAAAAACTTTCAACTTCTGGGCCCTCCCTGGTGGCCCAGGGAGGTGCTACATGAATTTCAGTGAGAATTATATTTCATACAAAGGTTTAAGGATTTAAAACAACATCAAATTTCTTAAAAATATTGAGAAAAGAAAGCAATAGAGTAATGCTATCAAATTCTGAAGGACATTATTTGAAACTTATAATTCTATACTCAGGATTCAGACCATGAATTTAAGTAAGTAGATAGAATGGAGACATTTTCAGACTTGTGAGCTCTCAAAATATATTCCTCCATAGACTCAAGAAGTTATTAGGATCTGAGCTCCATGAAAAATGAGAACTGACCAAGAGAAAGAATATATGGTATCTGGATAATAAGACAGCTAATACAACAACAAGATGAGGGAAATGTTAAAGACAATGGTGAAAGTAAGAAACTTAAGATTACCAGTAATGTCATAGCACGTGTATACAAGAAATCCAGACTGGAATATTCAGACTATTGTAGGCAAATATGCTCTAGAAAAATAAATTTGACTCAGTATCTACATATAGATATAAAAATCTAACTGGAAAAACAATTTGGCCTCCACTAGCATTATACGACTATAAAACCTAAGTATACTAAAGAGGACAAAAAGACACATTAATTCCAATAAAAATAAATAGGAAAAATGACACAGTGTAAAAGTTAAATATGCACCTCACTAAAATTCTAGAAGATTTATTTTAGGAAAATGAGAAGACAAAAAGCAGGAAAGTGAGCTAAATCTTTATTTTCCATAGCAAAGAATCATAACAGACAGTCTAAAATGGATACATCAAGAAAATATGAAAGAAAGGAGAAATGCTTCTTCTCTACCATTGCTTCTTTCTGGAGAAAGTTCAGTTAATTTCCTAGTCTATACTCTGTGATTAGTTTGTGTTTCATAAACTGGACATGTTCAGCTAATTTCTATCCTTCCTGAGAAATAAACTATCCACAGGAAGCAAACAATCTCTTCCACATCAGCAGGCAACTCTGTTGGTCAGAGTAGAGGCTGATGATTGGGTCAGATGGCCAAACTTCCACTGTTGCATTAACAACCCATTTAAATCTATTACTAAGCAATATTTTTCAATCTACTTTTTCTAAATAATAAAGGTAATGCTTCCCGTCACAATCCCTTTGTCCTGTCAATATGTTCACATCCAGAGCAGTAAAGAGACCTCAACAATTACTGTTCTATCAACTAAAACCACTGAGAAATAGAGGAACAAACAAAAACAGAGTAACTTCCATATTTGGTAGAGTCGTAGACATCAGTGTATGTGGAACAAGTTGGAAGTCGCATGTTAAGACACATATGTCATATCACAGTAGAGAGGTTTAAGGTGATTATCTGGTGTTTTGACCAAGGCACGTGACTTTGGTACCTTCATCTACAAATAAGTGATGTTCCATAGGAAAGGGACCGCAATGATAGTCATACACAAATAACAACCATGTGGAAGTTCTCAACAAACATTAGCAATGTGGGAGTCCCAGCAATATGAAAGAAAAGAATGCCCAAGAGACAAATGCCATAATTTAGTCTCATTGTAGAAACTGATGGTCTATTCTAGAGATCATCATTAGGCATAACTGACAAGATCGCATGCATGAGTACCTTCTGGACAAATGGCCACTACCCCAACTGTCCTAAAGTTCTAGACTATTCAGTCACTGGAGAATTAATCACTGTATTAAGTCTATATTCCAGTTTTGATGATGCTGTTCACATCTCTTAATGTTACAAACACCCATATCATCCTCAGGAAAACATCAACCAAACGTGAGACTATACATGTTGTCATGCTCTGAATTTAGCGCATTTAGTCCTCTATCTGAAAACTACAGTAACAGCATACAACTCTTCTAAATATAGAATGCCCTATCCAGAAGAGCCCAAGAGATGCTAGAACTCTCACCCTGCAAAAATGGAGAAATATCAGTAAAAGCCCAGGCATCCAGCTGACACACCAAAATGGTGGTTCCACAGAGCAAGAAAAAATTGCCCTATAGTAAGGCGTATTTTACATCATTCGAAGTGAAAGAAGTTTGGGAAAGCCCCTGAACTTTCCACAAATTCAACAAACAGAAGCATAGAGTGTAAAAATGATCACGATGGTCATCTAATAATTACAAGACCTTTTGAAAAAAGAAACAATATCAAGTTTGCACTACAACATATAAGGAAGTTAGAAGTTGACACACCATCATAACAACCAATATATCAATTCCCTACTTAGATTCATCAGAGAAATGATGTTACATGGAAAACTCTATCCTCAAAAACTAGATGAAAAGAATCACAATTTTCTGAAGTATAAATCCACTAGAAGAAACCGCAAAAGGAACTAGTGTCCACATAATAAATCTAAATTTGACCTGACCACATTCCTTATCAAATAAACAGTTTAGCTACATTAACTCTTATCTGAACCCAGCAAAACAGATTAAAAAAAACCTAGAGTTTTCATTTTTTCTATAAAACGTTGGGAGGAGATTTTCCTAGCAAACCAAATTTTTAATTTAACTTTAAGTAAATTTTCACCCTGCCCATAAGAATGTACAAAAAAGAATAATTTTTAGAAGCTATCTGTTGTTACCATATTAATTTTTATTTAATCTTTTAAAATATGTTAGGAACCTATATGTCAACTGAAGAAGCAATTAAACAACTGAAACCACAACATGGAACACAATGGGATAAAAACAAGATTAGGTCTTGTATTGTCACATGAAAGCTGCTCAAAACCAATGTTAAGAAAACATTTTATAAACAATAGCTATGAAGCCTTCAAAGGAAGACAAAAGTTGTTTCTCCTACTTTACATTCCCAACCTAGCACCACCAATACAACTATATACCTATATACCATATGTATAACAGTCATATACATGCAATAGAGAAAGTGAAAACAATCCAATCAATATCTTGTAGTAATTTCACTCAACTATGTAAACTGTTTGTATTTATAAAGTCATAGAAATAACAATTTTATACTTCGATTCATTGATGTCCTCATTTGTAGTAGAGTAAGTACTACAGAAAATGACAAATGGAAGAAAGCAAAGCAAATTTTTCAAACTGCTACCAATCTGACCCATTTAAAAAAACAAAAACTTTAAGTTTTTTTTCCTAAATGTGTATTGTTTGACTTTGCCTTGTGTGAAGAACATTCCATTCAATATAATGAAAATACTCTCTGTATGCTTCCAAATTATTTATCATTACTATTTTAGAATGTATTGTTAAGATGTGTTACTAAAATTCAGAACATACATGGAATAATCATTTCAATTACAAGTTGAAAAGGAGTTTTGTTTTTTAGAAAGTCAACAAAAGTGCTATTTTAGCATCAATACACAAAAACCTTTGTTAAAATTTACTGGTGTTTCAACTATAAAGTGCTGAATTAAAATATTTACAACTTAACTTTTAAATCACAGGAAGCTACAAAATGTCAACCAACAGATACATAGATAAAAATATTCCAATAGAACATGATAGAAAATTTTGGGGGCCCTAGTGTTGGGCATTGTGTACACATTTATAGATGTTTGAACCTGTAACACCCAGAATAGATACAAAGCTGTAAATCTACTATAAACTCAATAAACATAATTTGGAATTAAAATGTAAAACATTTTTTAAAATAGGAAAAATGTGCTTTATACAATATTATTCAGCCATAAAAGGAATGAAACACTGAAATATACTATTGAATATAACAAATGAACCACAAAAACATTATGCTAAGTGTACTAAGCCAGACACAAGGAAATAATATATGATTTGACTTATATAAGGTACCTAGAATTCATAGAGAGAAAAATTAGAAGAAAGTTATCTAGGGGGTGGTAGAGGAAGGCAAGGGGTAAGAAAAAAAATTTAATAGGTATGGAGTTACTATTTAGAATGATGAAAACATAGAAGAAATATATATTAGTGATAGTTACACAACCTTATGAATGTACATAACATTACTGAATTGTGTACTTATAAAGTTAAAATTATAAATTTATGTACATTTACCTCCACAAAAATTAAAAGTACATCAACATGCTGAAATAAGAAATGTCAATAAAACTTGAAAAAAAAATGCCAAGCAAGAGGCATTATTTTCATTATCAAACCATTTTTTTTCTGATTGTGACGATTATAATTACATTAAATAAAAATTGATTTAAATAGTAAAAAGAAAGCTAAAAATTAGGTTGTTTTCCATTCAATAAACAAAACCCACAAAAAATTCTGCTGAAAAACTAGCAAGCTGACCATAGATCTGAGGCATATGGGGTGGGGACTGGAGTATCAAAACACAAAGGGAAGATCACAAGAGAGTATGGTGATGGATCATTACAGGTGCTTATGGTGATAAGAGAAGTACAGGGACTAAACCTGAGGGGGGAAAATCAATTACTGTACAAAAATTATCAATGATGTAAGAAAATATTTTAATAAAAAATAAATAATAAAATTCAAGCAAAAAAAATTACTGTTCTATTAGGCAACTATAATATAAAAAATACTGGGAAGAACATATTCTAAAATGAACTATATTTATACTGCTTCATATTAGCTTCAATAGAATTAAAACAACTAAAAATCATGATGCCACATTATGGTTATAGTTTAAACAAAATAAAGTTAAAACTCTAGCCACCTCAACTCAATAAAGTGTCCCTGACCCAATGTAAAAAGACACACTACTAAATCTACATTTGTATACATTTTTAAATTAAAATTCTTATTCTATATGTCAATTTTTGCGATTCTATAACTTTACTGATTTTCACTTAACTGGTCAACTTCCATTCTCAGGTCCAACAGGTAAGAAAGCTTATACTGACTGATAACAATATCCATCTATACCTAACAGGACCATTGAGAACATTAGTAACAATAATATATATAAAAATGCTTAGCATACCACAAGGCATAAAGAAGTATCAAGTAAATACACAAACATTAATTATAATTAAAGGGTTAAGATGAAAACTGGAAGAACACTATTTAGATAAGGGAACTTTTAGAAATGCTTCAAAGATAAGATTACAGGAAGGAGTATGCTGGACATTATATGAAGGCTCTATATTCTAGTTGTAAGTAGAGAATATTCTCTTATAATCATTAAATGGGGCATTAAAACCCTAGCTATCATACATATCACATAGTATAATTCTGAGATCAGAAATGGAAGAAAATATTGACTCCAACCTTCCTAACTATATGAACTGGACAAGTTACTAAATTTTCAAGAGATTCCATCGTTTATCTTCAAAACCCCTATAGTGTTGTCATATAAAACTAGATAATTTCATGAAACATAAAAATGCATCAGAAAAGCAGTTACAACAGATATCTCAAAAATACAAAGGATCATAAGAGACTAATATCAACAGCTCAATGCCAATAAATTGGCTAACTCAAAACAAAAGGACAAATTCTTAGAATCATATGTGCTTCTGAAATTGAACTGGGAAGAAACTGAAAACCCTAAAAGACCAATTACAAGCAAGGAAACTGAAAAGTAAGCCAAAGTCTTCCCCCCCCCCAAAAAAAAAGTTATACCAAACTTCAAATTTGTCCCAAAAACTAAGGAAGGTGGAATGCTTCCAAACATATTGGAAAAGGCCAACATTAACTCTAAAACCAAAAAGCTGACAAGGACATCACAACAAAATTATAGACCAATATTCATGATGAACTTAGATGCATTCATTCTCAAAAAAATCTTAGCAAACCCATTCAAACCCATTTATTCAAAAATAAATTTAAAAGATCATATATCACAACCAAGTGATATAACACGTTTATAACAACATAAGGTTAGTTCAATATCCATCAATCAATGTTACTCAGCACATCAAAAAAAAAGACAAGATAAAAATCATGACCCTATCAATAGATGCAGAAAAAGTATTTGATAAGACTTAACCTCCATTTATGATTTAAAAAAAACTCTCAAAGTTGGAGGTAGAAGAGACACATGTAAACACAACAAAGGACACATGTCAAATCTGAAGCCAATACCATTCTCAATGGTAAGAAATTAAGTTTTTACTCTAATATCAGGTAAAAGACAAGTGCACTTTCATTAGTAGGATTCAACATAGTATTGAAATTCCTATAGCAATCAGACAAAAAGGAAATTGGGGGAAGAAGTAAAATGACTATTAATGGCAAACAAGATAGCACACATAGCAAATCCTAAAGACACCCTAGAAAACTGTTTTAAAAAATAGGTAAAGTGACAAGTTGCAAAATCAATACACAAAAACCAATCGGGGACTATACCAAACTAAAATTCTCTGCACAGTGTAAAAAATATTATTAAAATTACAACCAAATTATAGAAAATATTTCTGTATCATGCATCTGTCAAAGAACTGACATCCAAGATCTACAAAAAAACTCATACAACTCAATAAAAAGAAAAAAATCCAAACAAAAAACAGGCAGAGGCATTCAACAGACACTTCTCCAAAGAAGATACACAGATGGTGTACACATAAAAAAGCTCATATTCAGGGAAATGCAAATCAAAACAATGAGATACCATCTCACATTGTGAGTATGACTCTCATACACAAAAGATCAGAAATGACAAAGGCAAACCTTTAAAACTGACCACAGATCTGAAGCATGGGGCTTGGGGAAGGGAAAGAATAAGCGGAGTAAGAACAGGAGGGAGAAGAGCACAATGGACAATGACTAAGGCTACTGGAATGGGGATATGGTAGGGTGGGAGCAAAAGGAAGAGGGATGTCCAATGGAGAATTAATTACTGGGACTTTGCTAATGGGTATAGTAAACTAACATATATTTGTAGAGGTGTAACCATATACCCCTAAGACATATTGTGATGTAAATCAATATTACCTCAATAAATATTTAACAAAAGTGTATATTGTTTTAGCATGAGTTAAAAGAGAATTGGAGTGCCAACAATTTTATAGTGACTAAAAGAATACTTCGATAAAACTGTACAAATTAGGTAATCTTAAACAGTTCAATGTCTCTTTTCAAACTTTATTGTGGTAAGATATATATAATAAAAGTCATCATTTTAACAATACTTAGATGTAAAATTCAGTGACACTAATTACATTCACAATGACACTAAGTACCACCTGTATGTTTCATCACTAAGAATTTTATGTAAGTGGAATAAAACAGTATTTGTTCATTGTGCCTGGCCTATATTTACATATATTTTCAAGGTCAACTAATGTGGTAATATGTGTCAGCATTTCATTCCATTATAAGGTTGACTAGTACTCCACTGCATGTATAAACATTTTGGTTTTTCCTCACCTTTTAATGAACACTAGGGTTATTTCCACCACTTGACTATTGTGAATAGCGATGTTATGGAAAAATACTGAACAAGTATCTATCTGAGTCATTGTCCTAATTTTGGATATATATCTAAGGTTGAATCGGTTCATATGGCAGTTTACTCTTGAGGAACCACCCAACTGTTTTCCATAGCAGATGCACCAAAAATGCACATTCCCATCAGCAGTGTAGTACAAAGATTCCAATGTCTCCAGATTCTATACAGGAATGTTGATAATTCCTGTTCTTTATTTTTTAAACCCATCAAAATAGATGTGAATAGGTATCCCTTTCTAGGTGATCTACCAGAATGACTTTGACCAAATTTGGTGGTTGTAGGGAAATATAGCAACTGTGTTAAAATTCAAGATGGCTTTAATGGAGAGAGCCCCCTGAACTGTGCTTGTTTGCTCAAAAAAATCTATGATTCTCTTATGAATACAAGGCAGCTACTTAAGAGTTTAACTTTTATTAATACACTTTAAAATATTACTGTAAATTAGTTGGATAAAGGATTTCTTTATAAAAATACACATGTATATAAGATGGTATCTGAATTAAACTCTAAAGATTGTGAATATCAAAATTCATTTCAGTCCTTTGTCAATGACAGTCAAAATAAACATATTTAAAGATTACTGAATTTTGCCAAACAAGATTAAATTATGAGTATTTTTAGTCACAGACTGAGTCATATGAGGTAGGTAACAAATAGAATCCAAGACAGAAAGATTAGTATCCTTGAATGGAACAAACATCTAAAAAATATCAAATTCAGAATACTTACTGAACTATGTACAAGACATTAAAAGACACATATTGTGTAATGAAAATAGCAGAATACAGAGATTCTGAAGCCCTTCAGTTTCCCTTTCTAAGTTCTTTAAGAAACATTCACAATGAAATGAGTTATCGGGTAGGACTGAGGGATGATAAAGATAAGTGAACTTCACACAACACTATGTCTTCACTACATACAAGTATATCTTTCACATGGTTTCACAATTTCACAAAACTGTACTAATATTCATGTAATTTATAACTGATATCCTTTAAAATACATTGAAAGTTGAGCAATTTTCAAAAATAATAAATCCAGATGTAAATGAAAATGACATTAAAGAAAAACTCACATCACCCCTAAATTGAGATAGTTTGACTACTTCCTTTTTAATTTTGAAATAATTTGTTTCTTTTCCTTGCCTAACTTCTTTGGGTACAAATTACAGAATAATGTTGAATGAAATTGACAAAAAGTGGGCATCATTGTTTCGTTCCTGAACTCAAGGAAAAAAATTTTCGTTCGTTCACCACTGAGCACAGTATTAGCTGTGGATCTGTCACATGCGGTCTCTATTATATTGAAGGGAGTACACTTTAATTCCTAGTATATTGGGTGATTTTTATTTAATGGAAAGGTGTTAAATTTGCTAAATGCATTCTCTGTACCAATTAAGATGATTATGTGGGTTTTGCCCTTCATTCTATTAATGTAGTATTTAATAACATTGATTGACTTGTGTACGTTGTGCCACCCTTTGCATTCACGATCCCATGGATCAAATTATACTCTATAACAGAATATAGTCCTTTTAATATGACTTTAGTTTGTTGATTTTTACACCTAAACTCATAAAGGATATTAGTCTGTATTTGTCTTTACTTATAGAATCTTTGACTTCAAAAATCAGGATAATGCTGGCCTCCTAGGAGTTAGGAACTTGTGGGTCTGCCAGACTTAAGTGGCCTTTTCAGCCACATTATTGTTATCTGTAGTTCTGCATTCCTACACAAGGTCAGAACTGCCCTTCAGGCACTGGTCTATCAGTTATAGGAAAAAGGTGCCTTTCAAATCAATCAAAAGCAAAAAGCTTGATCACCCTGGGAAGGGTATGCATCAAAAGGTATGATGTGTGGGGGGGTGGTGATGATGATGGAAAATGATCAGTGGAATGCCTTGTTGATAAGATTAGAACCATGGCCTGGGGTCTTGGGCATGGTTTTGATTACAACATCAAGCAGATAAGAATTATCTGGTCAGCAGACACAAATCCCCCTGAAGGCCTAGATGACATTCTTTAGTTTCACCCATGTTTTTCTCCTTGTCCTCTTACCCCACATAACTGATGCTGTATGATTATTCTATCAATAAAAAGGCCAGGGTCTTGCTTGTTTAGAGCAACCTGCATTGCACAGCCTTCTCCACAACTCCAATTTATCAGTGTGGTGTTGCCTGATGCAAAAGAAACTCTTAACTCATATTAAATATTCTGGAAGAGTCTGAGGAACATTACATTAATTCTTCTGTAAATGTTTGGCAAGATTCACGGGGGATGCCATCAGGCCCCTGACTTTCTTGTTGGATATTTAGTACTGATTCAATCTCCTTATTTGCTATGTATCTCTTCACATATTCTACTTTCAATTGAAATGTTTTTTGTATTTTTGTGCATTTCTAGTAAATTACCCATTTCATCTAGACTATTCAGTTTGTTACTATATAATCATTTATAATTTTCACATATATAACTTTTTATTTCTATAGAGTCAGTGGTAATGTTCACTTTTAAATTCCTGACTAGTTTATTGAGTATTCTCTTTTCTTAGTTAATCTAGTTTAAAGCTTGTCATTTTTATTGATATTGTCAAAGAAATTAGTTTTCCTTTCACTGATTTTTCTCCATAGTTCTTTGGGTTTTATTTCACTTATCTCTCCTCTGATAAGTATTCCCTTCCTTCTGCTAGCTTTTTGTTTAGACTTTTTTTCTTTACTTGTACACTTAAGTCCTAATCTCCTTTTTGATATATAATAACCTTGTATTTTTTATTTAATTTTTTTCTGATAATAACACAGCTACTCCAGTTTTGGTTATCAGTATGTGAATTGAATATCTTTTTCCATCCTTTAACTTTCAACTGCTTATATCTAAAATGAGTCTTTTACTGAATTAATTATCTATGGTTGATATTTTTGTCATCCAATCTGCAATCTCTGCCTTTTCATTAGAAAGCTTAACCCACTTATAGTTAAAGCATCTACTGATAAGGATTTGTCTGCTATTTAGCTATTTGTTTACTGTATATATTACTTTTTTTGGTTTATCAGATACTCCATATTTTGTAATTAGTAGACTTTATGCATTCTGTAAACTGTTAATAGTTTGTTTACCAGAGATTATAATAAACAAACTTATAATTGCCCAATTTAAATAACAACATAGTTTCTATACTATACAAGCACTCTCTCCTGTTTATTTCTCTCCTTCCTCTTTATATCATTGTCACAGATTACACATTTACACATCATCTATCCACTAACATAGATTTATAATTAGAGTTCTATATATTTGTCTTTCAGATGATATATTTAAACACAAGGAGTTACAAACCAAAAATACAATAAAAGTATCTTTTATATTTACCTATGTAGTTACCTATACCAGTGTTTTTCTTTTTTCCTTCATGTGGCTTTCAGTTACCATTTAGTCTTTTTATTTCAACTTAGAGGGCTATTTTAAACATTTCTTAAAGGGCAAATCTATAAGTCCCCTAAGTGTTTACTTGGAAATATCTTAATGTCGCCTTCATTCTTGAAGAACAGTTTTGCCAGATGTAGAGTTTGTGGTTGACATTTTTCTTTCACCATTTTAAATATACCATTCTCTGCCTCAGAAGTCCCAAGGATTCAATGAAAAATCAGCTGTTATTTTTACTGAGTGTCCCTTGATGCACTGAGTCATTTTTTCCATTGCTGCTTTCAAGATTCTTTGTCTTTGACATTTAACAGACTAAAAAGTATGTCAATCAGATCTCCCTCTCCACTTGGAATTCACAAATTTCTTGGATATAGTTTTGTGTCTTTCATTAAATTTGAGAAGTATGGATGGTTATTTCTTCAAATATACTTTCTGCTTCATTTACTCTCCCTTCTTCTGGGATTCCCGTAATGTAAATGTTGTTCTACTGTCCCACAAGTACCTTAGACTCTGTTGACTTTTATGCTATTTCTGCTTCTAAGGCTTAGTAATTTCCAATATCCTTATCTTCAGGATTGCCTATTCTTTCTTCTGTCTGCTTACATCTGATGTTGCTAACTACTGGGGAATTTTTTATCAATAATTGCAATTTTCAGCTCCATGATTCCCATTTAGATCCATTTTATAATTTCTAGTTCTTTACTGTTATTCTCATTTTGTTCATTTATCAGTTCAGTTCCCTGAACTTGTTCCCATTAGCACATTAAGCATACTTAAGATAATTCAGTTAAAAACTTTGTATACTAAGTCCAATGTCTGGACTACCTCAAAAATGATTTCCGCCCTTTTTTTGTCAGGCATAATTTCAGTTTCCTCACATGTCTAGTATTTTTATTGTTACTGAAAACAGAAAATGCAAATATTATAATGTATTAAGACATGGGAAATTTAAAAATCAGACTCACCCCCTCCCCCAGGGATTTTCAGTTGATTATTAAAGTTCTAGCTTGTGTTCAGCCAATGTTTTTGCAAATATTTTCTTGAATGCCAAAAGCTTAAAAATAAAACAAAAGTACTTCTTTTGTTCTATGCAGACTTGTTCTGTTTTTGAGATACTCCTTTAACATGTAGCCACATCATTTACAATTCTTCCTTGGCTGCTGGGGGAAGGCAGAGGCTACAAGAGCCATAAGCAACAATCGAGGACAGAATAGAGTGTTATGCCAAGATCCTTGCGAGACTTGCAAACAAGTCATGCCAACAGGAGCTGCACATGGCTCCTAGGATCAAGGAATGCACTCTTTCACTCTGGAAGAAGATAATAAGGAAATAAAAAGTTGTTAGATAATAGTAGCGGCTAGTTACATGCAGGTGGGCTTGGCACACAACTATGCGACCTTGTACTTCTGGGCTATGCTTCTTGTAGCAAGTAACATGCTTTTTAACTATTCTCATGCTCAATAAAAGACCATGGAGAGGTTAGGAGGATTGCTATTTGCCTGGGAGAGCAACAGCCCTCCATCTCCTTGCTTCGACATCCTGCCTGCTGGGCTCATCCCTGTGTCAGTGAACATATAGAGTTATAGCAACACTTGACCTTTTTACTTCTTGCCTAAGCCTAGAAAACAGCCAATGATTAAAGTTTAAAGTCTTTCCTGAGCATTCCTGCACTGGGTATATGCACTTGGCTTTCTAAAGTCACCTGTAAACACTGGTACTTCTGATTGCCCTAATTTCCTAAAGCAATTATCTCCCTGACTTTTTCCTCAACAGGCCTTAGATGATCTATTACATGACTATGCACTATCTTTTGCCCTAAGCATTTACAAGTATTTCATTGTATTATCGTGCTTTTGTTCAATGCCCAATGATTTTCCACCCTAAAAAGTTTCTGAAGTAAGTGAAACAGAAAAGTGCCTGCATCAGTCCTTCCAGAAGCTCCCAGTCATGTTAGAACAGACAAAATTAAACACTGGACAATAAAGTCTGCTATGCTCTCTCTGGAACCAAAAATCTCGGTCTCACAATAAGTGTAGGCTACTGTTTTCAAGACTGCAAAGTTGGGGAGGGTGTGGGGCAGACAAATAAAAACTCAACAGTTTTCCTAGTGCCTAGTACAATAGTGAAAGCATTATTAAATAGTTCAAGTATTCACAAATCCAGGGACTACTATATAGAATACAACACTTATTGAATGAATAATCTACTTAGACAAGAAACCTTAAAGGCCACTTGCAAAGAAAGTGCATCAAAACAGAAAGTACATGATACTACTTTCAATCTAACTACTGAGCCAAATATAGGTAGTTAGAAACTTTGGTTCACTTTATACTCTAACTTGACTTCTATTTATGTCTTATAATAGTATCCAAAAGCATGTATGCATGTCATATAGTAACACAAAAGGGGAAAAAAATTTTATAAATTTTATAATTTCATGCTGGCCCAAATTGCACACTGTTATCGAAAGTAAACTTAAGGACAAACTATAAGTTAAAAAAAAGATCAATAAAGGATACAGTACCAGAATTTAGGCATTCACTACAAAACACAACAAAGTTAATTTATCAGTCATAACCATGGCAATCTAGTTTACTGGCCCAAACAAATACTCAGCTACTCAAAAAAGATGACTTACTTTAGTTTCTAAGCATTAATTTTAACATAGCAATCTTAAAGTTTCACTACAAGAAAACACTTTTAGTTAACATGAATATAAACATTTTATAGTTGCTAAAATTTACCTGCTTGAGTCCTTCATCAGTAAGTTTGTCCTGGTTGCCTACATGAACTTTCTGAAGTAAAGGACAGTGAGAGGCAACCGCAATAATTGAGGTGTCAGAAAGCTGTTTACACCTGTAGGCTGTATACCTAAGAAGTCCAGGACACTTAAATGCTAGAACACACACGCCAGTATCAGACATACTGCGACAATCAGAAATGTTGATTTCAATTATATTTTGACTTCTTGATGCAATTTTTTCCAATAATTCATCAGTGACCTATGAAGCGAAAAAAAATGTAGTAAGTTGAAGGATAAAAGAAACTTACTTTCTATTCTTTTATAAATTTTCTCCAATAAATAATATAATTATTATAGAATGAAACTCCACAATAAAAGGAAAATGTTATTTAATATTAAAACAACAAGAACTATGGTATTAGTAAAAATATATATTTGGTCTTTGTCCTCAACTCATGGAACAGAACTCCCCAAATCCTACAAATTTCCTGAATGAGGTGTCTTTTGTTATTCATAATGAGTTCCTTTTGGCAACAAAATGCATTTATATTAATGAAGTAACTTAGATTGGAATAGGATGGGTATTGGTCACCAAAAAGACCAAACACCACTTGATTAGAGGATGGAAACTTTTCAGTCCTACCCCATGACCTGGGAGGGGAGAGGTGGTGAATTCTGGGTTATAAAACGTCTTAAACAAGATATGAAGAACTATAGGGTGGTGAACACATCAAAGTGCTGGAAGTGTAACATCCAAAAAAGGTATGGAAGGTCCATGTCTTCTCTTCCCATATCTTGCCCTATTGAAGTTGTGTCTTTACAGTTGTCTGGAGCTATATACTTTACAATAAACTACTAAACATGCATATTTCCTTGAATTCTAAAACCAATTCTAGCAAATTAAGAAACTAGATAAGCTGACACTAAGGGAAATTTATAAATGGTCAGTGAAAAGCATAGGTGGCTGCTGGGATTTATGAATGATATCAAGTAGGACTAAGCCATTAACCTGTGAGCTTTGTACTAACTCCATGAGTAAGTGCATGAATAAAACTAAATTGATATTGTTAGGATCCCAGTTGGGGTGAGAGAACGTGTTGGTAGAATAGAAAAAGCTCCACATATACGGTATCAGTATTATCAGGACCTCCCTGGTGGCTCATCAGGTTAAACAATGCATTTTATAAAACATCCACAGCCACTAGAGCACAAGTTCAATCCCCACCCAGGGAGGTGAGTCACATGGCACAACAGACCTCTCCTGCCTCACACACTGATCCCCTCAGCAGTGTATTTCAGCCCATCTGCCTGTTGTGTTCCCCACTCTGTCTCTGGTGAATCCTCTTACCTCCCATGCCTCTGGCCTGCACCCCAGTTCTTATATGCATAAATAAATAAATTTAAAAGAAAGAAAAGTAGTGTCACAAAACACCAAGCAAGAATGTATGTGTTCATTTCAATTAAAAAGCTATCCTTATTGAGAAAATTTAATTAACACTCAAATACAAATGAAATGTGATTTTAAATGTTTGGTTCTTTTTTTTAAATTTTTTAAGACTTTTATTTATGCACACAAGAGCTGGGGTACAGGCCAGAGTTGCAGGAGGTAAGAGGAATCACCAGAAACAGAGTAAGGCGCAGAACAGACAGATCGACTGAAATACACTGCTGAGGGGAACAGCAGGCAAGGCAGGAGAGGTCTGCTGCACCATGTGGGTCCCCTCCCTGGCCTGGGATCGAACTCACGAGGCTGTGCTGCAGATGCTTCACAATGTGGTGCTCAACCCACTGCGCCACCAGGGAGGTCTTGTTCTATTTTTTCAACCCAGCAAATAGTGTGTATCTGTCATCACCATGTATAAATCTTGACTTTTTACACTTTTTTTATTAGGTGGAAGTACAGTATATAAATTATAATTTTTTACTACTTCTATCGGAATACATCATTATCTTAGAAAATATGATATCATGGGTTATCTCACATTACTTCTCAACACTCTACCCATCTTAACAACTAAATACTCACCATTCCTCCCCCAAAAATTTCATGAAACCAGGCAAATTGATGATTAATGCTATAGTTGTTTTAACCTCTTATCAATGAGGGAATAAAAGAAAATTTATTCACAAATAATCTGGAACTTGCTTAGTTTGTTTGAGTTCATATGTTACACACAAGCACTAACAGACAAAATCAGTGGTATATGGAGTTGATTTTTACCATTTCACAAGAATCTACTGTTTGTACCTCTTTTCAAATCAGTGCCATCATTACACTGTGAGACATCACATTACTATCTTCAAAGTGGCCATAATATAAAATGTTTCTACCACAAAAACTGGCAAGTATTACAAATCAAAAGTAATGGCTTGTTTGCCTTTGAAAATCATTTGTTAAACATTTATCATCACACACAGAAATAACTACATCAGGTTTAGATCCCAATAAAATTTTATTTTGGGGGCCTGCCAGGTTCAATCCCCAGCCAGGGAGCTAACCCACATGGCATAGCAGACTTCTTCTGGCTCACGTGCTGGTCCCCTCAAGCAGAGTATTTTAGTTGATCTGCCTGTTCTGCTCCCCACTCTGTTGCTGGTGAATCCTCTCACCCCCAACACCTCAGGCCTATACCCCAGTTCTTCTATACATCAATAAATAAAAATCTTTTAAAAATTTTTTATTTTCATTGACTGTTTTGATATATTTCTTTTTTTTTTAAAGATTTATTTATTTATGCATACAAGCACTGGAGTACAGGCCAGAGGTGTGGGGGTGGTGAGAGAATCCACCAGACAGAGCAGGGGGCAGAACAGGCAGATTGACAGAAACACACTGCTGAGCGGAGCAGCGAGCGAGGCAGGAGAGGTCTGCTGTGCCATGTGGATCCCCACCCTGACCGGCGGCAGGGATCAAACTTGTGCTGCAGTGGCTGTGGTTTGCTTCATAGTGCGTTGCTTAACCCACTGCGCCACTAGGGCGGGCCCTATTTTGATATATTTCTAATGCCAAGTACTGACAACAGATTAAAGGAGAAATCCAAGGACAACAAATTATTTGCAATAAGTACTATTTATTAACTCTTACCTTTTTCTTCATTTTAATGCCAACATATAAATAAATTGGATAGGCTATGGGGAAGATTAGAAAATTCATTAAAAAGAAAACTGCAAAAAAAAAATTTAGCTCATTTTATTCCGTTTCTTTATCTATAATAATAGTATAAAATACTATTATTAATAGAATAATATTTAATAGGAACAGTAGTTTCAAATCACAAGGCTGTTTGAAGGATCAAATGAATTAATATATATAAAGCAAACAGAATAGTACATGGCATACTGGCAGTACTATGTAAATGTTTGCCATTATTTTCTATTATTAGCCTAATATTTATAAAATGACTCTTCAAAAAAGAAAGTTTAATAATTTTTCAAAAGTTAATGAAAAGGGACAAGGGAAAAGAGAATTAAGAAGGAACACAAGGGGCCTTCCTGTTGGCACAAGGGGTTAAGGTGCCACACTATGGAGCTATCTGCAGCCACTGCAGCACGTTTGATTCCTGGCTAGGATGCTAATCCACACTGCTCAGCAGACCTCTCCTGTTCTACTCACTGCTCCCCTCAGCAATGTGTTCTTGTCGATCCACCTTTTCTGCTCCCCACTGTCTCTAGTGACTCCTCTCACCCTCCCACACCTCTGGCCTGTACCCCAGTTCTTCCACGCATAAATAAAAGAATCTTTAAAAAAAAAAAAGGAAGGAAGGAACACAAAATGACCAATCTAAACTAAAAAAAAATACCTTAACCATAATACCTAATTTTAACTTAACTTTTCACAGAAAAAATTTACTAAGGTTGGCCTCCCTGGTGGCTCATGTGTTAAGCACCGCACTATGAAGCAAACCGCAGCCACTGCAGCACAAGTTCAATCCTTGCCTCCGGCCAGGGAAGGAACCCACATGGCGCAGCAGACCTCTCCTGCTTTGACCACTGCTCCCCTCAGCAATGTGTTTCAGTTGATCTGCCTGTTCTGTTCCCCACTCTGTCTCTGGTGAATCCTCTCACTCCCCATACCTCCGGCCTGTACCCCAGCTCTTGTATGTGTAAATAAATAAATTTTTAAAATTTACTAAGGTACAAAATTATAGACTACAATCATCTGAACTATCTTGAAATAATGTAACATGAAAGAAATGAATTCTTAAGAGGACTAAAGAGTTATGGGGGTATCAAATTAAGCATTTCTTTAGAATTAGATGTCATACCTGTTGACGACTACTAAGATCCAGCTGCTTCCAAAACTGGAAATCTAAACAAAGGTCCCGCCAATATTTGCAAACCAATGATGCAGAAAGACAACGCTCATCCAAGGACAAGTTGGAAAATATCTGGAATGAAAAAGGCACCATATGTATTAAACATTTTAAAGGCACAGAAAAGGTTGATAATAGAAATTAACTTTTACACAGAAAATATCTTTAATACAAATGGCCATTAAGGGAAGGAAGAGTCATTGTTAAGGACTGCCCTAAAGAGACAGTTGGGTACAGGTGTTAAAAACATGGACTAATGTTACCTTTTGTGTAAGAAAAAGAAGGGACCAGAGAAGGGATAGACATGCATGCACGTGTGACTGTGTGTGTGTGTTTGTGTGTGCATGAGAGAGACAGAGACAGAGAGAGAGATTGGAAGGGTAAGCCAAAAATGAATAAGCACATAAGTGCTTACTTTTAGGACTAGAAAGGCAAAAGCAATGAAATTCAGACTACTCTGCAGGTGTCTGGTTTTATGGTTTTGACTTTGGAACCATGTGAACTTTTTATATATTTTTTTTAAAAAGGCAAAACAAAAATAAATCTTAGGAAGGTCTCTTCAGCTCCATGTATAATTTTCATAAACCCCAATCTATTCCTAAGAAAAATATATAAACAACTACAGAACATCCTACGAAATATCAAATACACACTCTTATGCGTAGAAAGAAAATTAAAGGAAGTGGTTAAGAAGGTACAAACATCCAGTTGTAAGGTAAATAAGTATTAGGTATATAAGATAAATAAGTACACTGTTATATAACATTATGATTATAATTAATACTGCTGTATGAACATATAGAAAAGTTATTGACAGTAAAAAAGCTCTCATCACAAGGAAAAAAAATTTTCCTGTTTTCTAAGATTTTTATTGAACCCATAAGAGAGGGTGTTGTAGCAATCATTTCATAATCATGCCATATGTCAAAACTTATAAAGTGATACATATCAATTATTTCTCAACAAAACTAAAATAAATTATGAAAAATGAGGAAAGGCTGAAAAATTAATGTAAACAAGAAAAGATCAAGAACTGACAACTAATGTAACTGCTAATTAGAAAAAGTATCAGTGCTGACTTCATAGTTTTGTCAAATGTACCATGATAAAGTAAAATAATCAAACTCAGGGAAATTAGAAGCATGTGTTGAGAATTCTGTATTACCTTTCCAACATTGCTATTCAAAAGTATCCCAAAATGAAAAGCTTATTCTAAAAAAGAATTTTAAAAAGTTAAAATTATTTTAAAAAGGTTAGAGTCAATACATTTTTAAAATAAAGATGTATCAACAAATACAATATATGGACTATATGGAGATCCTGCACTGAGCCAACTATAGGAAGAAACTTTTGATTCTATCAGATAAAACTGAAAACAAAAAATAATAGATGACTTAAAGGAAAATATTCTTTGTTTCAAAGGTTGTGATTATACTGTGGTTACAGGGCCTCCCTGGTGGTGCAAAGGGTTAAGCACCACACTATGAAGCCACCATAGCCACTGCAGCAGGAGTTCAAGGCCCAGCCAGGGAGGAAACCCACATGGCACACTAGACCTCTCTACTGCCTGACCCACTGCTCTCCTCAGCAGTGTACTTCAGTCAATCTGCCTATTCTGTACCCTGCTCTGTCTCTGGTGAATCCTTTCACTTACCCCACACCTCTGGCCTGTACTCCAGTTCTTGTATGAATAAATAAATCTTTTTTTAAAACTAGCAAAATAAATATACATATATAGTGGTTACAGATATAGTGTGGTTATTTTTTTAAGCTATAATACATTTGGTTCATAGTTACAGTATTTACAATGGAGATGATATATCGAGCATTTGCTTTCAGATTTCTTATCAAAAACAAAAAATTAGTGGAAGGTAAGAAAGGTAAAATACTAAAAAATCTGTTGAATCCAGTCTAGTGATACATAGTGAATTTTTTTTTTTAAAGATTTATTTATTTATGCATACAAGCACTGGGGTACAGGCCAGAGTCCAGGGCAGTGAGAGGATTCACCACAGAGAGCAGGGAGCAGAACAGGCAGATCAACGGAAGTACACTGCTGAGGGGAGCAGCGGGCACAACAGGAGAGGTCTGCCGTGCCATGTGGGTCCCCTCCCTGGCCAGCAGCAGGGATCGAACTCATGCTGCAGTGGCTGAGGTTTGCTTCATAGTGCGTTGCTTAACCCACTGCGCCACCAGGGAGGCCCGATACATAGTGAATTAATTATACTATTTTCTACTTGGGTTTGCTTATATATATATTCAAATTTTCCATGATACCAAAGTGAAAATTTTAACAAGATCAAGTGCTTTAAATCTAAATTGTCTTTGATAATATACTTAAGGAACACTAAAATCTCCACAGAAAAAATAATCAAAATAACCAATTTAGCAAATTAGCAGGATACAAAATCAACACATAAAAATGAGTAGCCTTCTTATATGCAATCAATCTGAAGAAAAGAAAAAAAAAAAACATTTTATAATTAAAACCAAAAAAATCAAGTACCTGGGAATAAATCTAACAAAAGAGGTGAAATACCTATACAAAGAAAACTATAAAACATTGTTACAAGAAATAAAAGAAGATACAAAGAAATGTAAAGACATCCTTTGCACATGGTTTGGAAGAATTAACATTATCAAAATGGCCATCCTACCAAAAGCAATTTACAGACTCAATGCTATTCCAATAAAAACTTCAATGACAGCAGCCCCCCTGGTGGTGCAGTGAATTAAGCAAAGCACTATGAAGCAAACCACAGCCACTGCAGCACGAGTTGGATCCCTGCCACCCAAGTAGGTGACCCACATGGTGCAGCAGACCTCTGCTGCCTCGCCCGCTGCTCCCCTCAGCAGTGTATTTCAGTCCATCTGCCCGTTTTGCTCTCCACTCTGTCTCTGGTGAATACTTTCACCACCACCCCCCACACACCTCTGGCCTGTACCCCAATGCTTGTATGCATAAATAAATAAATCTTAAAAAATAAAGAAGTAAATATTTCAATGACATTCTTCAAAAAAATAGAACAAATACTGATGAAATTCACATGGAGACACAAAAAACTTTGAATAGCCAAAGCTCTCCTGACTAAAAGGAAGGGGAATGGAGGCATCACAATTCAGGACTCAAACTATACTACAAATCCACAATAATTAAAACAGCATGGTACTGGAACAAAAACAGACACACTGACCAATAGAACTGAATAGAAAACCCACAGAAATAAACCCACAGAGTTATGGACAATTAGTATTTGACAAAGGAGCAAAAAATACACAATGGAACAAAGACTGTTCAATAAATGGTGCTGGGAAAACTAGACTGCTACATGCAAAAGAATGAAGCTAAACTACTACCTCTCACTATGCATAAAACCAACTAAAATGGATCAAAAAATTAGAAATAAGTCCCCAAACCATAAAAAATATAGAAGAAATATAGGCAAAACACTACATTACATATATCTCAATAACATCTTTAAAGACATATCACCTAAAGCAAAGAGTGAAGGGAAAGATAACTATCTGGAACTTCATCAAATTAAGAGATTCTGTACAGCAAAAGAGATAGTATCCAAAATAGAGACACCCAACTGATTGGGAAAAAATTTTTGCACTCCATGCTACTGAAAAAGGACTAATCACAACGGTATACAGAGAACTCAACTGACTCAAGAAAAACAAAGTAAACAATCCCGTCAAAAAATGGGCAGAAGAACTTAAAAGACACTCTCCAAAGAGGAAATGCACATAGCAAACAGGCATATGAAAAAATACTAACATCCTCCATAATCAGGGAAATGCAAATTAAAACCACCATGAGATACCACCTAACACCAATAAGAATGGCACATATTAAAAAAACTAGCAACAACAAATATTGGTGAGGATGTGGTGAAAAAGGAACTCCCCTATACTGCTGGTGGGAATGCAAACTGGTCCAACCTCCATGGAAAGCTGTACGGAGGTTCCTCAGTTCGTTACCAAATGACCCAGCAATCCCACTTCTAGGGATTTGCCCAAAGGACACAAAAACACTAATTCAAAAGAATACATGCACCCCTATGTTTATTGCAGCATTATTTATAATAGGTAAAATTTGGAATCAACCCAAATGCCCAAAAAAGAGTTGACTAGATCAAATAAATGTGGTATATATACACAATGGAGTATTATTCAGCAATCAAAAAAGATAAACTAGATACATTTGGACAGAGCTTGAAGGGATTATGCTCAGTGAAATGAGTCAGAAGGAAAAAGAAAAATACCACATGGTCTCTATATAGGAGATCAAGGAAAAAATAAAACAACAAAAACCAACAAGACAAAATGAAAATAAGCAGACAGCTACAAAACTGAGATTCTTCAGGGAAGAAGGAGGAATTGGGATCAAGGCAGTGATGGAAAGAGCTCAAGGAAGTATGGTGACAGTGCATGAGTGAATTGGTGGTGGAAATTCTATGGGGACTATACCCAGAAAAGAAAGCAAACATTGTAAGAAAAAAATTAATTTTTAAAAATCTAAATAGTCTTATCCAAGATTTCAATCACAGTTCTACCATTTACCATCTATGTAAGCTTAAGATTTGTTGGTTATCAAATCTCTTGGTATACAATTTTTTTCTTTTGAAGTGAAACTACTTTCTTTATAAGTATTTACCTGATAAGATTACTGGAAGAATTAAAGAAGAATAAAGTTTTTGGAACAGCATCTGGAACAGTAAGAAATATACAAATAATTCCTATCATAACTATAACTTAAAATCATTTATCTCTGTGTAATCAAAAGCTGTAGATATCTAAGCTAGAATTTTTTTGTTATGGTTATATCTTGAACCTTGAAAAACAATTACCTTCCCTTTACAACTACTCTTTCCAATCAAAAGGTCAAGTGAGCAGTAAAAAATATGTGTAGTAATCATCTAGTGAAATGTCCAATGCAAAAAAAAGATGGGAGTTAATCTCACTACATCCTTTTCCTCCCACTCATGTCAATGAAAACCTCTGGACAACCTAGTAAAAGCAATAATCTCAAAACTCTAAAAGGTTAAAATCAGATAGACTGGGAGGTAAACCAAAAGTTAAAGAACATCCAATAATGATAATGAGTGGTTGGTTACTTGTTTTTTGTTTTTTGCTTTTAATTTATCAGTTGTGGAGATGAGGATAGCCTCTGCAAAATTGCACAGCAAGCAGACCCAACAAAATTTCAGAGTTAAAGACTTCTTTTGATCCAGAAAACTAAAGAAATGTGCTACAGTGAGAGAGACTGATAATGTGAAAAGTGTCATCCATCATTTTAGGTTTACTTTCCTTTCTGTCTTCTTCCTACTGTTGCGGAGTTGTAACATGGCAGCTGTGCAGGCACCATGTAGGCACAAATCCTAAATATAAACCTTATTTTTGGAGGGAAAAAAAAAAACAGGAAAGGGATTCTGTGAACCAAGGAGTGTGAAAGGAATCCCCACTACCTTTTTTTACTACTTCATCATGAAATCTGTCCAGGTTATGTAAAACTATACAGCAGCACAGGTGGCTCCAACTCTAAAAAACTCTACCTATCTAGCCAGAAAGCCAGGAAAAGGGCCCCAGTGATCAAAGAATGTACAAAATATATCAGAAAGAGATTTGGAAAAGACAACCCAATAATTCTATGTGTGAAGGAAGTAACAAAAAAAACTAGTTAGCCATAAAGCTGCACATGTATAGAAAAAACCCAAAGCAAGCACCACAAAGATTTTGGAAGCTGAGCTGACACTATAATTAGAGAAAAATGAAGGTCAAATGAAAATTTATTCCAAAAATAACATGGCCAATCACCTGTTAAACCAAATAAAATTCTCTGTAAGATGCTGATTTTTAAAAGGACCCAGAGTCTCCCACAATAATATCCAAAACATTCATGATACAATCCAAAGTTACTCAAAGAGCGAAAGTGTGACTAGTCCCAAAGGAAAAACACCATCAACAAATTACAAACTCCATCATGATCAAGATGACAGCATTTTTAAAGATTTATTTTTTTATTCATACAAGAACTGGGGTACAGGCCAGTAGTGCGGGGGTAAGGGGGGTGAGAGGATCCACCAGAGACAGAGTGGGGAACAGAACAGGCAGATTGACTGAAATACACTGTGGAGGGGAGCAGCGGGCAAGGCAGGAGGGTCCTCTACCTGGCCAGAGGCAGGGATTGAACTTCTGCTGCAGTAGCCACTTCATAGTGACTTGCTTCAAAGTGCGGTGCTTAACCCACTGCGCCACCAGGGAGGGCCCCCCATTTTTAAAGATTTTAAAAGCTGCCATTATAATCGTATTTCATGATAAAGGTAAATATTCTTAAAACACCTACCTATTAATAAGTTCTTTTTTTTTTTAAGATTTATTTATTTATGCATACAAGCACTGGGATACAGGCCAGAGGTGCAGGGAGGTGAGAGAATCTACCAGATAGAGCAGGGGGCAGACAGGCAGATGGATTGAAACACACTGCTGAGGGGAGCAGAGGGCCAGGCAGGAGAGCCTGCGCCATGTGAGTCACCTCCTCGGCTGGCAGCAGGGATTGAACTCGTGCTGCAGTGTCTGCGGTTTGCTTCATAAAGTGTTGCTTAACCCACTGTGCCACCAGGGAGGGCCCTTGATAAGTAAGTTCTTAACTGGAAGTAGAAAAAAAGAATTAGGCAAGCATTTTAAAACTAGAGGGAAAAAGTTAAACTGGAAGGGCTCAAAAGCAGAATAGAGATAGCAGTACAAATAAATGTATAGTGAACTTAAATACAGATGAATAGCAACTATCAGAAAATGAAAAGATAGAAAATCTTAAAACACATCAAGTATCTAAAAGAATACATCAAAAAGTCTAATCTCCATGTTTTGGAGTCCAGCATAAGTGGAGAGAGTGAAGAAAATATAGGTTGGAGAAAACAAAGATTCAAGAAGATCAGCAAATCCCAGAAAGACAAAGTCAGAGAAAGTCATAATCAGATATATCATAATCAAACTACAGAACATCAAATACAAAGAAATAATCCTGAAAACAATGATTAAAAAAAAAAAAGAATGACACAAAGAGGAACATCAATTCAAATGACGGCAGACTTCACATCCAAAACCAGGAATACAGCAGACAATGAAGAAACATTTTTTAAAACTTGAAAGAAAAGAATTATAATTTCAAAATTATATATCCTAGAATATCCTTCAATAATGACAATAAATTTTATATTCTCCAAGGAAAGAAAACCAAGAGCCTTCATAGGCAACGGTACTATTCTAAAAGAAATGCTAAAAGGAAATTCTCTAAACTGAATGGAAGTAATAGAGAAATTTGAAATTTCAGAAATGGAGGAAAAGAAATGGAAACAGCAAATTTCTAGAGATAAACACACGTATATATACATATATATAAAACAGATGTGTTTCTCTTTTTTTTATATAGTTGCATTTATCAGGGTATTACATAACAATAAAAGGGTCAACTAACTAATAAACCAAGCAATTCTGAATGTCTCCACATCTAACAACAGACTTTCAAATATACAAAGCAGAAAGTAACATCCGTAAAAGAGAAATAGACAAAACCAACAATACTTGGAAACTTTAAAACTTCTTTCTCACAAATCAACAGAATAAAGAGACATAAAATTGGCAAGGATTTAGGGACCTCCCTGGTGGCGCAGTGGGTTAAGCAACGCACTATGAAGCAAGCACTATGAAGCAAACCGCAGCCACTGCAGCACGAGTTCGATCCCTGCTGCCAGCCAGGGAGGGGCCCCACATGGCGCAGCAGACCTCTCCTGCTGTGCCCACTGCTCCCCTCAGCAGTGTACTTCTGTTGATCTGCCTGTTCTGCTCCCCTCTCTGTCTGTGGTGAATCTTCTCACCCCCTCACACCTCTGGCCTGTACCCCAGTGCTTGTATGTATAAATAAATAAATCTTTAAAAAAAAAATTGGCAAAGATTTAAAGACCAGTATAGTACTACCAATGCCTAGTGGACATTTGGAAAATATTTCACCCAATGAGGGCAAAATATACATTCTTTCAAAATGGAACATGCGGAACATTCACCAAGAATGACCATATCTTAGACCATAAAGCAAAACTTAATGTCAAATTTAACTGAAATCATGCAAAATATGCTATCTGAAGCATTACTGAATTAAACTAGAAACTAATTTTTTTTTTCAAATCTGGAACATACCCAAGTATTTGGCCACTAAAAAACATTTCTAAACTGCTTATAAAGAGAAAATATTAAAAAATATTAAAAATGGTTTGAACTGCAAGCTATCAAAGGCATTTGAAGTAATGTTTAGAAACATTATTAAATATTTATATTAGAATGGAAGAACATCTCAAATCAGTAAACTAAGCTTCCTCCATAACAAGAAAAATAAGAAATCAAAAGAAAAGCAAGAGAAAGAAGAGTAGAAATATAAGAAATTAAAAATACAGAAAAATCAATGAAACTAAAATCGGGTTGACAACAACAAAGCAGATAAAATTCTAGTCAGTCTCACCAAAGAAACAGAGAAACACACACACATATACACACACACAAATTACCAAAATCAAAAAATTTATGGGCATAAATTATCTCTATTATGTCCTTAAAATCTTTTTGTGTAGGGCCTCCCTGGTGGCGCAGTGGATTAAGCAACGCACTATGAAGCAAACCTCAGCCACTGCAGCACGAGTTCGATCCCTGCTGTCGGCCAGGGAGGGG
>JAGFMF010011601.1:1664563-1699692 GCA_019455555.1 Galemys pyrenaicus
GGAGGATCAAGGAAAGGAATAAGAACAACAATAATAACAATAACAGCAATAAAGACACAAAAACCAAAAATGAGGAGACAAGGACAGACTGGGGACACTGGGACACTTGGTGGGGAGGGGAGAGGGAGGGTTGAGGGAAGATGGGAGCACGGGGGACTGAGATGATGGTGCACTGGTGAGATGGTGATGGGGAATACATGGGGATTACAATTGATGGCAAGTATATGTAAATTTTTTTAAAATATTTTATATTAATAATAATAAATAAATAAATATTGGGTACCCATAGTTGCGCTGATAAATTAGTGGCTTAAGTGTTATCTGGAGTGAACAGAAATCATTCTACAAAAGAATAAATAAGATATAATGGACTCTAGAATCCGTTTCTAGCAGCAAAATTGTTTATAGTAGGGTCAATGATATGTCATTTTCCATTCAAATAAAGACTTAATTAGTATTTTCTTAAAAACAAAACAAAAAAAAATAAAGTATTGAGAAAAAAACTTGTCAACCAAGAATTCAGTATTTTGGAAGACCATCCTTCAAATTTACAGAAATTAAAATATTTACATAAAAAAAGTAAAACCTGAAGTGCCTCCCTGGTAGCTCAAGGGGTTAAGTCTCAGCACTAGGAAGCAATCCACAGTCACTGCAACTGCCAACCAGGGAGCTAACCCACATGGTGAGGCAGACCTCTTCTGTCTTGCTGGCTGCTCCCCTGAGCAGTCTATTTCAGTAGATCTGCCTATTCTGCTCCCTATTTGTCTCTGGTGAATTCTGTCAACCCCCACCCCCAGTCTATACCCCAGCTCTTGTATGTATAAATAAATAAATGAAATGAAATCTAGAGTCTTTAACTAGACAGTAAACTTCCCTGTAAGAAATGCTAAAGGTGGACCTCCCTGGTAGCACAGGGGTTAAAGTCATAGTGCTGTCAAGCTTTTACCAGCCACTGCAACATGAATTTGATGCCAGAGCTAACCCACATATGGCACAGCATACCTCTCCTTTTCTTCTTGCCCACTGACCCCCCTGAGCAGTGTATTTCAGTAGATCTACCTGTTCTGCTCCCTACTATCTCTGATGAATCTGCTCACTACCCTGTACCTCTGCCCTAGACCCCAGTTCTTGCATGCATAAACAAATAGAAAGAAAGAAATGCTAAAAGGAATATTTCCAACTGAAATGAAAGCACAGTAGCCAGTAAGCTGAAACCGCATGACAAATGAAAAATACCAATAAAGATAGATATTTACAAATGTATATAATATTCAGTATTAATGTATTTTTGGCCAGTATGCTTCTTTTTTCTACACAATTTACTGCCTAAAATAGTAATTATAAATTTATGCTAATGAACACAAAAATAAAAAGGTAATACTTGTAATTACAACATAAATACAGGAATAAAATTTTCTATGCCATTGCAACTAAACTGGTATGTGTAGTATAAATGTCTTTATGCATACAGTGTAAAAGCCTTATGTACTATAGTATAAATGTCTGGCTAAATTTTAATTCCCAAGACATCCATTTATAAGAGAAATCTACCTTGAATAAACAAATTGCTAGTTGTGCGACACAGCTATGAAGAAAACAACTAGACAAGGAACTAGACCATCCTCACTCATGAGGGTTCCCCTTTCAGAAATCCCTGGGTAACCTAAATAACTGACCACTTGAGTAATGTCATTTCTCTTTTCCTATCCTTTTTGCTGTAAATTAGTCAACAAAAAGTAAGTTGACAAAATAACAGATACTTCATCTTAGACTGTATAAAGCAGAGCCCCAAGACCATTATCATTCCACCCCTCCACCACTACTTATGATGTAGCTATGTGGCCCTCAGGTTATGCCATGTGCCCTTTTAGGACCATGAGAAATAAGTAATAGTACTCAAAACTCCCTGAAGTTTTCTACTGAAGTTACTATAGGTCAGGGAGAGGGGCACCCCAGAACCCCCAAACCTGCTCTCTCTAAATGGGTTCTGCCATCCACCACATCAAGACAAACATATAAGGCCTTTAATGGAAAGAAACTTTCCATACAATTAGGGAACAATACAGAAAAGACAAAGAATATAGTTACTAAGTCAAGTATCCAAAGTTACCCATCTCCTTAAGGGTAAAAGTCCAGCCAAATACGATTGGCCCAAAGCAAGGCCCAAGAGCCTGCCACATGTCTAAAGGACCTTTCAGTAGAGACCCATAGAAAAGGGTCAGAAGGAGTCAAACAAATCCGGGAGGAAGAGCAAAATCAAAATCAAGATGAAAGCTGCCATTGTTAAGCTCCCCACGGGTCTCTCACCCACATCTGTTCTAACCAGTCCAAGACCAAAAAGCAAGCGCAGTTTCTTCACATGTCCCTCTGCTCCACGTACTTCCTCCACATCTCCTTGCTGCTCTCCAGCCTTCTTCTTTCTTCCTCCCTTCCGTCCTCCTATCTCCTCTCAACACCTTCTTATCCCTGCTCAGCTCCACCCACTTAGGGTGGAACCTGGATTCTGGAACTTCCCCCTTTCCTGGGGACTACCCTGTTACAAAGTATGTCCTGCAATCCAAGAACCACAAAAACTGTCCAGCCATAAATAAGGTGCCCAGTGAAGAGAAATGTCTGTGGACCTTACTACAAGATATATGTGCCTGGACAAATGCTACAGGCATTTTAGCTAGGGGCACTATCATCAATAGGATCCAAACTAACAGAACAGCAGTTATTCAAACTAGATTCTGTAAATTTTTATGTTAATTATAACCCCTGAAAATACTAAGAAAGCAATAAATAAATGTGTGTGCATGTGTGTTTACACACACATACTAGAAGGGGAATAAAATAGTGCATGAAAAATATATAACATGGGCCTCTCTGGTGGCGCAGTGGGTTGAGCGCCACACTGTAAAGCATCTGCCGCGCAGCAACGCGAGTTGGATCCCTGTCCAGGGAGGGGACCCACATAGCTCAGCAGACCTCTCCTGCCTCGCCTGCTGCTTCCCTCCCCTCAGTGTATTTCAGTCAATGGTTAATCCTCTCACTTCCCAAGACTCTGGCCTGTACCACCAGCTCTTGCATGCAAAAATAAATTAAATATATATATAAAACATAAAAATGTAATGAAAGAATAGATAAAATATTGGAGAGGAAAACAAAATGGCTGAAGTCTTTCCTTATCAGTAATTATATCATATATAAATGTTAATTTCTTTCATTAAGAGACAGAAAATGAAAGAATGGAACAAAAATACAATTTAATTATATACTGAGCAAAAAAGGCTGGAAAAATATATCCCGTACAACCATTAACAAAAAGAGAGCTGGAGTGTTTATAACTAATGTCACACAAAACAGACTGACAAAAAGGAACCAAAAAAAGAAAAAAATCATAGAATAATAACAGCCACTCCAGTAAGCTGCTACAAAATTACACACACACATACATATATATATATACACATACACACCTAAAGCCAGAGGTTCAATCAAAATCAAAAACTGACAAAATTGTAAGTAAAAACAGATCTACAATACTATGTTGAGAGGTCAACATTTAACTTTCAATAATGGATACAATAAGACAAAAGATAAACATGAAAACTGAAGACTTGAAGGACACTTAAGCCAAATAGGTATGCCTAACATTTTTTTTTAAGATGCATCTTCTACATCCATCAGAAGATGCATATTTTTTTTTTAGATTTATTTATTTATGCATACAAGCACTGAGGTACAGGCCAGAGGTGTCGGGGGGGTGAGAGGATTCACCAGGGATGAGTGGGAAACAGAACAGGCATATTGACCAAAGTGCACTGCTGACAGGAGCAGTAGGCAAGGCACTAGAGGTCTGCTGTGCCATGTGGGTCACCTCTCTGGTTGAGAATTGAACTTGTTCTGTAGTGACTGCAGATGTTTCATAGTGTGGTGCTTAACCTCGTGAGCAACCAGGGAGGTCCCGGTATGCCTAACATTTACAGAATACCCCACCCAATAACAGCAGAATACAGATTCTTTTCAAGTGCATATAAAAGTTTTTCAAGATAGAACATGTATTAGGCCACAAATCAAAAAATACACTTTATTTTTTTTTAAAGAGTTATTGATTTATGCATAGAAGAACTGGGTATGGGCCAGATTTGGGGGGTGCGGGTGGGGGGGAGAGGATTCGCCTGAGACAAAGTGAGGAACAGAACAGGTAGATTGACTGAAATATATTGTTGAGGGGGCAAGGCAGGAGAGTTCTGCTGCACCATGTGAGTCATCTCCTGGCCAGAGATCAAACTCATGCTGCAGTGGCTGTGGATGCTTCGGAATGTGGTACTTAACACCTTGCACCACCAGGGAGGCCCCTCAATAAGTTTTAAAAGACTGAAATCAGTATTTTCTCTAAACAAAATTAAATGAAATTAGAAATCAGTAACAGAAAATGAGTTGCAAGTTTTACAAACATGAGGAATATAAACAACATACTTGTAAATAAGAAGGAATCACAAGGAAAAATAGAAAATACTCAATTATATTAAAAAAACAACAAAGATCTTGAACTAATAATCTAAATTTCCACCTTCCAAAACTACAAAAAAGGAGAGGAAAGCAAATACAAACCAAGGAAAAGAAATAAGGATTAGAGCATATATAAATGAAATATAGACCAAAACTTAAAAAAAAAAATCAATGAAATCTTAAGTTCATTTTTTTGAAAAGATAAAATTTACAAATATTTAGGTAAACTAAGCTAAGAAGATAGATCATTCAAATTACTAAAATCCATGAATGAAAATGGAGATATCACCAACTACACAAAAATATCAAGAATTATAAAAGACTACTATAAACAATTGTATATAAAAATATTTGCTAACCTATTTTACTGTTTCCCCTCAGCTTTCACAAATCCCTATAAAGGTAGCAATTTCTACAAATCTGTCTCCCACAGCCCTTGGCATACACACAAATTACAAAAGACCTGACTCACTAAGAAATAGAAAATTTGAATATACCTACAAAAAGCAAAATGAGTGAATCAATAGTCAAAAACATTCCAACAAACATCAAGGACCAGATGGCTTCAATAGCGATAGTTTAAAAAAACTAGTACCAATCTTTCTTAAATCCTTCTCAAAAAATTATATGACGGAAAATTTCCTGACTCATATGAAGGGGCTACCATTACCCTGTTATCTGAATCCCTGTGTAATATCAAGCCAGACCATTACAAGAAAACTATAGTCCAATGTGCATTACAAATACAGAGCAAAATCTTCAACAAATATTAGCTGAGTCCAGCTGTTCATTGAAAGATATTATACATCTTGGCCAAGTGGGATTTATCCTAGATATGTGAAGGGTTTCAACATCTTTCTTAATAGGGGAACTGGGAGGAGAGTGGGAAACACAGAAAATTAGGAACAAAATGAAACTTCTTAACTTGATAGATGGCACCTCTAAAAATTCCACAGCTAGCATGATATATCATACTAAAAGAATGAACTTTTATTTTCTGAGGTAAGAAACAAGACAGAAATGTCTACTTCTATGCAACACTGTAGTGGCAATGTCCTTTATCTTCTACATGAAATACAAAAAAAACCAAAAAACAAAAAAAAAAAAAAACAGAGCTAATAAGCAAGGTTTCTATATGCTAGTGATGATCAATTCAAAAGTGAAATTATGAAGTACCTGTATTTACAACAGCATCAAACAACCAAATACTTTTATTAGTTTCCATCTCTTCACACTGACAGTCCCTATTTGTTGGGTCAGAGTAATATAATCTCCCATAACATGAATAATATTTCCAGGGCCTCCCTGGCGCAGTGGGTTAAGCAAACCAAGCCACTGCAGCACAAATTTGATCTGGCCGCCGGTCAGAGAGGGGACCCACATGGTGTAGCAGACCTCTCCTTCCTCGCCCGCTGCTGCCCTCGGCAGTGTATTTCAGTCAGTCTGCCTGTTCTGCTTCCCACTCTGTCTCTGGTGGATTCTCTCACCTCCCCGCAACTCTGGCCTGTACCCAGCTCTTGTAAGCATAAATAAATATTTTAAAATTTAAAAAAATGAATGACGTTTTTCTTCCATTCTTTTAACATCTTTATAACTATAGTCAAATGTTTCTTTTTTGGGTTTTTTCCTGCTGGCTTAGTATCTGGGTCCATTCAATCAGTTTATCTAAGTGCTTTCAGCATGGCTTTCATAATTTTTCATTAAATAACTGGACACTTCATAACAGTATAACAAATACTGCACTCTTCATAGTGCTGAGACTTTACCCCCTGTGCCACCAGGGAGGCCCCTCTGCTCAGGTTTTAATTCTTATTTATATTTAGCCTGACTTTGTAGGCTTTTTAGCCATGTACTTGAATAGCTTAATTTTCAAGCAGTTATTTGGGCAAAGATATACTCAAATAACTGGAGTGTGCTTTTCAATCTGTGTGCAACTTGGAAAGAACACAGTAAAGGATTAGTCGATTCTAAAATCAGTACCTTTGGCAAGAAATGAAATGGAAAACCAGTTTTTCTAAGAGAATCGAATTCAGTTTGAGGCAGTGAGTACAAGTCTGTATTTGTCAACTGCAAGTGGAAAAAACAGGAAAACACATATATGCAAGTGTCAGTTAGAATGAGGAGGGTACTAGCCAGGAATTTAATGAATATTTCTAATTGCTTACTTTCAGCAAGATACTCACAGGTCTTGCTACACAGTAAGCCAGGGAGTTATGGAGACCTTACCCCTTTATGGTTCTCTCATTTTTGCTTGCTTCCTTGCTTTTGTTTTTTGGGTTTTTTTTTATTGAGGTAATACTGATTTACAGTATTCACACTGATTTACTATAGGATCATACCTCTTCAGACACGTCACCACACCCCCACCACAGCACCAGTAGTCCTTCACTGTAGTCCACTGTGCCCACCTCCTAACACTTTATTTTCGCCCCTCTTCACTCCCGATCTTGTAGCCTCAATCTACAGCCAAATTTCTAAGGTTTGTTATAAGTTTGGTTTTGTCTAACTGTATCAGAAGCAATTCCATAAAAGAGGGAGGTACAATGTTTTCTACCCCCCTTAATGATGGGCAAACTTAGTAGCAAGGTGAAGCTTATGTAACAGAAGGCATGACACTCAGGGGACACACAGAACAGACACTGAGGTAAATATGGAGAAGAGCTCCTTTTCATCTGTACCAGTGACTTGGGGGACATGAATGGAGACACATGGAAAAGAGACATGTAGAGACACTTGGAAGAGATATATGGGGAGACTCATAATGGGCAGCTTTTATCTTGATTTATACTTTGATTTTTATCCCAGACTTGATTGGCCACTTTTGCCCCTTTCCTAAGGTTCCCTGCCAGAGCATGCTTAAGACTTATGGCAAGCTTTTGGGTTTTAGCAGCCCTGCTTCGTATCAACCCTGTTTGGCTGAACATTTATCCAGGAGGGATGAGTGACTTGGGGTGTTTCATTAGGAAACTATTAACCTCTCTTCTCTATGCACATTAAATTCTATTCCTTTACACTGTCTCCTTTGGACAGCAGACTCCTGCCAGAAGCATTCCTTGGTCTACCCTCTAACATGACACTTTGTTTCTCTATATTCTTACATATAAGAAAGAACAACCACTGTCTTTCTCCTGATGTATTTCATTTATCATAATCCCCTTCAGTTCTACCTACATTGTTGCAAATGGCAAGACTCCTTAAATTCCTGGCCAATACCCCACTCATCCCAATTGACACTTACAAATATGTGCTTTCCTATTTGTTTCCATTTTTAGTTGAAAATACAGATTTGTTCTCACTGCACCAAAATTAATTAGATTCTCTTGTAGAAAACTGCTGGTTTTCCAATTCTAATTCTTGCCAAAGGGACTGGGGTGGGAAGCACAGTAGGAGCTCTATGCAAGAATGTTGAGTTAAACTATTCTGAAACTCTAGAGGGAAGTTTTTCCTAGGAACAAATGCCACTCTATTTGTAGTCTGCCTTCAGTCAATTTCCAAAACCCAAAAAGTTCTGGACAATTTTGCTCAGTTTTATATTTTTGTATGGAAAAGATTCACCAAGTTTTTCACGCAACCATAGCTATATGTCTTTCCCATATAGATATTTTTGCATCTGCCTCCCCTCAATTCATAAAGAAATTAAAACTCTGGGTCACTTGATCATTTTCTTGAAGTTAAAGGATTATGTGGGTTTTTTTAAAGATTTATTTATTTATGCATACAAGCACTGGGGTACAGGCCAGAGGTGTGGGGGGGTGAGAGGATTCACCTCAGAGAGCAGGGAGCAGAACAGGCAGATCAACAGAAGTACACTGCTGAGGGGAGCAGTGGGCACAGCAGGAGAGGTCTGCTGCACCATGTGGGTCCCCTCCCTGGCCGGCAGTAGGGATCAAACTTGTGCTGCAGTGGCTGCGGTTTGCTTCATAGTGTGTTGCTTAAAACCACTGCGCCACCAGGGAGGCCCAGGATTATGTGGTTTTAAAGAGTTAATTTGTCCTTTAACAAAAAGATATATTGGTGATAGTCTTTGGAACTCAGAAACATCCTGTTTAAAACATGTCTGACTTTGTATAACACCTTCTTTAGTTGTGGTTGTCTCTTTTGTAAAAGTGAGATAATTACTGTCATTCACAGATCTGGTAATCTAGATGAGTATCATTTATCCAGATTAAATCCTGGTGGATCTAGAGTATCATTTGTCCAGATAAATCTTGGTGGATCTAAGTGAGTATCATTTGTCCAGATAAAACTGAATTTATGAAATGGATGACACAAGATAAAAATATTATCAGTGAAAATAGATGAGTAAAAAGGAAATATATTAAGCTGAAATACCTAAGCACATATAACAGTCTTTGCACATGGCTTAGTGTATTCAACCTGCCAAAGGCCCCCCAGTGACCTGACCTCCTGATATTTACACTTGACTAAGAAATCCTCTCTTCTTGAGTGTGAGCTGGATTAATCCATTTCTAATGACTACAGCATGGTAGAATTGTTATGATGTTAACCTCTGAGATTAAGTTAAAAAACGCCAACAGTGGTTTCCATTTTGGGTATTCTTGAATCTGTTGCTGGTGTGGGGGAGCAAGAGGAGAAAAAAGGTGAACTGACATGTTGGTAATAGCCCTGTACAGAAGCCTACCTGGTATGGCAAAGAACTTAAAAATCTGGCCAAAAGCCAGTGAGTACCTCAGTCCTGTCAACAACCAGCTGAGTTAGCCTGGACAGGAAATTTTGAGCTCTGCCAGCACCTTGATTATAGGCTAAGAGACTCTGGATGTGACAAAGCCAACTAAATCACACAGAGATTACTATATATACACAAACTAAAATAATCAATGTTTCTTCTTTGAACGGCTATTTGGCATAATTTGTTACACAGAAATATATGTTTTAAAATTCAGTTTTCTTTGTTATTAAAATAACATCTCACCTATCCCCTAATCCCTCAAAAAAAAACTAGTCCCAGTGGGTTAGGTCTCAGTACTATCACAGTGATGGCTCACAGTGACAACCTGGGTTTGATTCCAGGCCAGGAAGTTGGCCTACATATGGTGCAGCAGACCTCTCCTGTCTCGCCCACTGCTCTCCTTAGCAGTTTATTTCAGTAGCCCCATGCTTTCTCTAGTGAATCCTCTCACCTCTGGCCTATACCCCAGTTCTTCTACACATAGATAAATCTTTAAAAAAAAAAATTAAACTAGTTGCCCAAAGTATCTTTTTTTTTTTTTAAGATTTATTTATTTATGCATACAAGCACTGGGGTACAGGCCAGAGGTGCAGGGAGGTGAGAGAATCCACCAGACAGAGCAGGGGGCAGAACAGGCAGATCTACTGAAACACACTGCTGAGGGGAGCAGTGGGCCAGGCAGGAGAGGTCTGCCTGTGCCATGTGGGTCACCTCCCCAGCCGGCAGTAGGGATCGAACTCATGCTGCAGTGGTTGTGATTTGCTTCATAGTGTGTTGTTTAACCCAATGCACCACCAGGGAGGGCCCCCCAAAGTATCTTCTTAATTCATTTAGAAACATCTGTGCACGTGTACCTAAGTTACTATGAGAGACACTAAAACATGAAATGTGTTCATTGCTTTTAAAGATTATTTAGTCAAAGGCATTTCTGAATTAAGTTTGAATAATTTGATATTCAAGAGAAAGACCATTTCAAACCCTATTTTTAAGAAAGAGAATATATGCCTGTAGAGGACTGACCTGGAACAACATTTTTTTTGTTGGGGGAAAAAAACACTACAAAGAGAAAAAACAACACTGAAAAAATGTAGGACGGAACCTTCATCAAGCTTGCCAGTTACTTACCTTAACATGGGCCTATTAGAAATAGCTTAAACATGACAGAAGTCCAAGCTAAGTAGGTATTCTAAGGGTGTAGAATATCCAGAGATATTGTTTTATGTCTTACTGCTCTTTAATCACCCTTATTCATAGAAATGGAAAATGGCTTACTCAGATAATCCAGATGGTCTAACCCTGGAAAAGAGTAATAAGCAGCAAAAAACAAGCTGCCTTTTATAGTATGACTTGGAAGGTATATACATTACTTTTATTAACATTGTATTCCCTAATATTTAGCATAGTCACAGCTATCTACAAGAGAGGGTATGAAACATTTTCTAAATAGATGGTCATATGCCAAACTAAAACTAAAATGGTGGAGTCCATTGCTAAAAAGTATGAGAAACTGGGGCACTAAAAAATAGTACAATCTTCTAGTCAGAAGCTAGGCTGAGATGTCTTTGTTCTTTAATGGCAGATCTGGACAATATAACTAAATTACTAATTACTAAAAAATATACAAGTGATATTACTGATAATATCTAAACTAACCACTAATAGCCTGATATCCAAATATTTCTAAGCTTTTTGAAAGACTGTATTTGAAAGACTGTAAAGGGCACTGGTATAAACTATCAGAAGATATTTCAAATGAAGAAACATATTTTAGAGAACACATTGTTGCTTAACATTTAGTCATACTTACCCCACAGAAACTTACTATACTTAAAAATCTACCAAACCAGAGCATCCCTGGTGGAACAGGGGATGACAGACACAGTGCTATTAAGTTATCACCAGCCACTGCAGCATGAGTTCAATCCCTGGCAAGGGAGCTAACCTACGTGAAGCAGGAGAGCTCTCCAATCTTACCTACTGCACCCCTCAGCAGTGTGTTCCATTAGGTCTGCCTGTTTTGCTCCCCACTCTGTCTCTGGTGAATCCTCTCATCATCCCGTGCACCTCTGACCTACACCCCAGCTCTTGTATGCATAAATAAATCTTTAAGTAAAAATTCATCAAGCCAAAAATTACATTTAGCCATGTCTTTTCTAAATGAAGATTTTTATGTATACCAGATAAAACTGCAAAAAAGGACCTATAGGTTTATGATAAGACAAGCTGAATATAAGTTATAGAAAGATATGAAAAGATGTAAATGTGGATAGTTATTTTACATACACATTATTTTACATAGTAGCTGTGCACCAGGTACTATGCTATATGTTGTCAGGGACACAGAGATAATAAAGACACAACACAATATTTCTGAATACATACTGTATGATGTCATTTATATGAATTTCTAGAAAAGGCAAAACAGGCAGAAAGCAGATTAGAAGTTGCTCGAGTCTAGGAGCAGAAACAGAAATTAAGGGCAAAAAGGCACACAGGAACTATTTAAATGATGAAGGTGTTCTAGAACTGGGTTGCAGTGATTGTTGCATACATTTTATAATACTGTATACACTTTATAATACTGTATACATTTTATAATTCAAATTATATATTTAAAATAGGTAAATTGCATCTTTTTTTAAATCCACAAGCTCTGCATTTCTTTTTTTTTTTTTTTTAAGTTTACTTAAGCATGCAAGAACTAGGGTACAGGCCAGCGGTGTAAGGGGTGTGAGGATTCACCAGAGACAGAATGGGAAACAGAACAGGCAGATCTACTAAAGTACACTGCTGAGGGGAGCAGCGGGTGATACAGGAAAGGTCTGCTACACAATGTGAGACAGCTCCCTCACCAGGAATTGAACTTGTGCTGCAGTTGCTGTGGATAGTTCACATGCTGCATCTCAACCTCTTGCACCACCAGGGAGGCCCCAAGCTCTGTATTTTTATCATGCTATCATCTTTCTCCCCATTTTCTTTGAATTCCTATTTGAGATCATGTATATACATGCATAGACACACACATCACATTTTAGTAAGTTACTAAGCACATAATGTCCTATAGATTCAGATAGAACCCATCTCTAAAATCATCTCAGAATTAACTATTTCATTAAATTCAATATTTCTGATCTTTTCACTTTTTTGCCCATGTACCCATATGTTACTACTTTGATTATATTGCCTGTCAAATGTTTGAAAAATTTATTAGTCTTGGAAATAAGGTACTCTTAAAAAAAATACAAAAGACATATTTGTAATAATTTCCCAATCATACAGCCATAGGAAAGCCACAGACTCTAAAATATTTCCTATAGCTTAAAATAATTTCTTACAATTTATTCAAATTTAAAGCACAGCAAGACACACAAATAAAAATTCAACTATTACTACCTAAAGTGTTACTCTATAGGAAAGCAGATATGAAATTTATACAAAAATAAATTTAGAAGTCTTCCTGGTGGTGCGAGATTAAGCACCACACTATGAAGCATCCACAGCGACCACAGCACAAGTTCAATCCCTGACCAGGGAGGGAACCCACATGGCATAGCAGACCTCTCCTGCCTCACCCACTGCTCCTCTCAGCAGTGTACTTCAGTCAATCTGCCTGTTCTGCTCCCCACTGTCTCTAGTGAATCCTCTCACTCCATACACCTATGGTCTGTACCCCAGTTCTTGTATGTATAAATAAATAAATCTTTTTTTAAAAATTTTTATTCTAAAGTCAATCCTAAAATTCAACAAAAAAAACCAAGCTTCTTTTGGGGCCTCCCTGATGGCACAAGGGGTTAAGTCTCAGCACTATGAAGCTATCCGCAGCCACTACAGCATGAGTTCTATCCCTGGCCAAAGGGCCAACCCACATGGCGCAGAAGACCTCTCCTGTCTCACCCACTGCCCCCATCAACAGTGTATTTCAGTCAGTCTGCCTGATCTTTACCCCACTCCACTCTGTCTCTGGTTAATCTTCTCACAACCCACATCTCTGGCCTATACCCCAGTTATACATTAATGAATAAATTTTTAAAAAATAAGCTTCTTTTTATAAAGTATTTTGGGGGCCTCCCCTGGTGGCGCAGTGGGTTAAGCAACGCACTACGAAGCGAATCGCAGCCACTGCAGCATGAGTTCGATCCCTGCTGCCGGCCAGTGGGGGGACCCACATGGCGTAGCAGACCTCTCCTGCTGTGCCCGCTGCTCCCCTCAGCAGTGTGCTTCTGTTGATCTGCCTGTTCTGCTCCCCGCTCTCTGAGGTGAATCCTCTCACCCCCCTACACCTCTGGCCTGTACCCCAGTGCTTGTATGCATAAATAAATAAATCTTTAAAAAAAAAATAAAGTATTTTGGGAAATAGTAAGAAACATTTTACCCTTTGACAATACCCATTGTTCTTTGAGCATTTCCTTGTGTTCTGACATTTACCTTGTGCTTTCCTTGTTCCCATCCTTGAAATCAACTATTTTTCCAAGGAACACTGATTCCTTTCGTGGAGAATAATATTTACAAACTAAAATCTGGAAACTAAGAATAACTGTTACTGACTATTGCTGCTCCAACAAGGTCTTCTGAGTGGGGATAGCCAGGAGATGCATGTATGCATGTAATCAAACTCCCAACACTGCAGGTAGTTTCTTCCTTTACATAGATGCCCTTACCACAACACTTGGGTTCCTACTCAGTTAAGACTTGGGCAAGACTCTTAATAAGCACAAAGTACATATTTAGTCAGAGTTAAGCAACTTTTTTTAAAAAAAACATTTATTTATTTATGCATACAAGAGCTGGGGCACAGGCCAGAGTCACTAGAGATGAGAGGACTCACCAGAGACAGAGCGGGGAACAGAACAAACAGCAGGGAACAGAACAAACAGACAGACTGAAATGCACTGTTGAGGGGAACAGCAGGCAAGGCAGGAGAGGTCTGCTGCTCCATGTGGGTCCCCTCCCTGGCTGGGGATAGAACCTGTGCTGCTGTGCCTCAGATGATTCACAGTGTGGCACTCAACCCGCTGCACCACCAGGGAGGCCCAGAGTTAAGCAACTTTTTAAGAAACTTATGCTAATATTAAATGCTTCTATATTTGCCTTCACTTACATCTTCCTCTACATCCCCCATCATTTATTTATACAACCTGGTACCCCAAGCTGGCAAAGAAGGCTCAAGGATAAATCCTTGACAGCTACTCATTAAAGACATCAAAATTTACAGGCTACTTAAAATGAAAAAAAAATCTAGTTTTTGGTTACTCAAGATTACTTGGTACTCTTCATGAAATAAGTCTTGAAACTGACTTCTTAAGAACACTATTTCAGCCATTCCAAAGCATATTTGGAACTCCAAAAACACACTGGAACCTTAAGTCAAACATTCATGAAATGCTACATGTAACTTAGTTCCTCTTACCTATTAGTAATCTACATTCAATGCTTTAGAAAGTAGAATTATAATTTTTCTTTGGCTCTCATTTCCTTGTGCTTTCCTCCTTATTTTCATATTTGACAAAACAGATCAGGAGATTAAGTTTTCCACCAAAGCACATTTTCTTTTCTAAAATCTGTAATTTACAGGAGGAACCTACAGGTAATAAATCTATAAAAATAAAGATTTATTGCCTACTGACACATTATCTGAGATTCATGCATAGTAAAGCAGTTTTATTTTTTTTTAATATTTATTTATTTATGCATACAAGCACTGGGGTACAGGCCAGAGGTGTGGTGGGGTGAGAGGATTCACCTCAGAGAGCAGGGAGCAGAACAGGCAGATCAACGGAAGTACACTGCTGAGGGGAGCAGCGGGCACAGCAGAAGAAGTCTGCCACACCATGTGGGTCCCCCACCTGGCCAGCAGCAGGGATCGAACTTGTGCTGCAGTGGCTGCGGTTTGTTTCATAGTGCGTTGCTTAACCCACTGCGCCACCAGGGAGGCCCGAGTAAAGCAGTTTTCTAACGGTGGAAGTGGATTTTGGATTTCCAATCTGGTTTCCTTTGAAAAGAAATTGATCTGCTGAAATAGAGCAGGGTATCTAAACATATATCATACAAAGTCTCTAAAATTTAAATAAAGATTTCAAAATAACAAGTCAATCAAATAGTAACCGCTGGAGAAATATTCCACAGCTACCCATTTCATAAAATAGTTGCATAGAGGCTATACTACATAAAAATCTAATTATGTATCAATAACGAGGTTGTTTAAAGTTATTTTTTTAAGCAGACAGAAAAGGAGGTTATTAATATGACCCAAAATAATGCATTAACCAGTTAAAGATCAACTATAAAATGATTCAGTACTTAAGAAAATGCTATTCCCATTACTGACCTTTGAAGAAGCCATTCCCAGCTTCTCAAATTTCTTATATTTAAAGTCCACTATACAACCCTAGAGACAATTATAAAATTAGCCTCTGACTCATAATGGCTGAGAAGTCATCTTGTGTGCTTCCTAAATAACCACCACAACCAAGAACACCAGTTCAGGAATCTCTTTCATAAAACTTCTGAGAGAAGATTATTCAGTCCTTCTTACACTGTATATTGTAAAGATCTCTCCTCTGAAAACAGTAAGCTGGATTCTAGCCCATCTAAAATGTCTTAGAAGCAGTTGGGTTGTTTCCATACCTTAGCTATTGTAAATAGTGCTGCAATAAACACAGAAGTGGAGGTTTCCTATCAAAATAGTGTTTTTATGTTCTTTGGGCAGATCCCTAGGAACAGAATCCTGAATCACAGGGTAGATCCACTTTTAATGTTTTGAGGAACATCTGCACAGCTTCCATAGTGACTGGACCAGTTACTATTCCTACCAACAATGTAACAGGTACCAAAAAAGGGTCAGGGAAAAGACAAAACCTGCAAGCTGACCACAGATTTGACATACAGCAAGGAAGGCAGAGGGAAAGGGGTCAAAATAAAGGTGGGACAAGCACAAGGGTTTGTGGTGATGCATCACAGGTGTTAAGGTGACGAGAGAACTACAGTGACCACATCTGTGGAGAGAAATCAAATACTGTACAAAAATGTATCATGATAAAATAAATTTAAATTAATACATAATTGTCTTGGAGTAAGCCACCTCACTTCTCTCAAAGTCTTTCTTCAGGCATAAAGAGTGCAGAGTAACCAATAACCTTAAATTTCTTCTTAATCCAAAGTAAATGATTTCAAGTGAGGCTTACTATTTCAAGAAAGTATTCATTCCATTCTTGTTGTTAGAACAAACTTTCTAAACACTCTTCAACCCAAAAAGTTGCATTTCCTGAAATCTACTCTAGAAAAATATGACCACAGTGTGCAGTAAATAACTATTAACATTGTTTATAGTAGCAATAAATTGGAAACATGTATTATAAAGAAATACATATAGCATGATACTTTGGTATCCTAAGCAACAGTTAAAAAGAATTAATAATAAAAAAAACTATTATATACACTGACAAGAAAAGACCTCCAAACCACACCATTAAGAAGCAACTGAATGAAGAAACTGCAAAACATATACATTTTTATTCATTTATGAAAAAAACTTTGAAGGTTCAGGGCTGCCACAATGATGGAAATGTTCTGGTTCTGCACAGTTCAATATCATAGCCTCCAGCCACAGATGACTACTGACCTCTGAAATGTGGCCATTATGGCTGAAAAAATTACTTTTAACTACTTTAAATAAAATAAGGGGCCTCCCTGGTGGCGCAGTGGGTTGAGCATCGCACTATGAGGCAGACCACAGTCACTGTAGCACGAGTTCGATCCCTGCCGCTGGCCAAGGATGTGATCCACATGGCGCGGCAGACCTCTCCTGCCTTGCCTGCTGCTGCCCTCGGCAGTGTATTTCTGTTGATCTGCCTATACTGCTCCCCACTGTCTCTGGTGAATCCTCTCACACCCCCCCCACCTCTGGCCTGTACCCCAATTCTTGTATCCATAAATAAATAAATCTTTTTAAAAAATAAAATAGGCAGGATCTGACTAGTGGCTACTATATTCAAGAACACAGGTCTAGTAGAACAATCTAAACTGGTTAGGAGGTAGGGGGAGGGTGGACGGCAAGGTAAAGAAACTAGATGGGAGAGGGTAGTGATGAACCAAGGCAAACTTTTGCCATACCTACATTATTTAAATTTTAAGTGATTCTTCCTATAAAAATAAAATTTAAAAATAAAAGGCCCTGCTGCAGAGCCAAAATCTGCCTATGAGCACCACAGAGAAAACATAACTTCTCTTTTGCTTTTGCCATACATAGAAAAAATTGGACAAGTATAGCAACTTTCCCTTAAAACATTCTTTAAATCACATTTTCTCTTCCATACACTACCCCCTTATGCCCCCTTTTTTACAACTCTATTAACTAGCTGATAAAAGACAGCAATGCAACTATAGAGGTAACTAGCCCATTATTAGGGAATCAGGATATACTTCTAAGAATGTTTAACATGGGTGACAGATATGTAACCTCTCTATGCAACAACCCTTCTGCCACTATTCAAACAAAATGAAACAAAAACTGTTACAGTTCCCAAAGTCTTCTCCAACCAAGCCAAGCCAAATTTTCTCATTGAAAACAGACAGAATCCTTTTCCCACCACATTCTTCTATGGTAGCTCAAAACAACCCACTCCAGTCAGGATATAAATACTTAGATTGATCTTAGTCTCTAACTTGCATGACCCTCACCCAGAGTCTTGATCTAGACTTCCTAAACACCTGGACATTCAGTTGTTCATAAATGATTACTGAGTACTATTAAGCACCAGGCATTGCACTTGGGGAGGGACCAGAGCAATGAACAGAGCCTCCCACCCAAAACCAAATACCTTATCCCTGAAAGTTTCAGGTTGGTTAATAAATAATGACTAACTTCAATTTCAATTCACTCCAGACAGACCAACTCACTTTATATTGACTAGGATGAAGACCATGAAATCTACAGAGAATCAATGTTTTTAACACAAGGAATGAAAATCTATACATGTCTAAATATTATAACACAACAGGTCAAGTTGATTGGGTAATTCCCAGATGTCCCTTAGACCAAGCTTTCAACAGTCCACAGCAAAAATGTGAAAAATAAAACATCAGATAGGATAAATTTACTCTACAGTATTTCTTCTTATTTAATTTATGTCTTTCCTCTTTTTATTTTCCTTTTTTCATTTTTTATATCAAAATATTCTCTAACTCACTAAATAATGGTTTAGGTAAAAAGTAGGAAAAACACCTAGTTTTTCTTCTGGTTTGTTTTAAACAGTCTTCTTTGCCAAATAACAAGTCAGCAATCAGATCTTTATAACAAATACTTATTCATCCATGTCATCCAATAATTTAAAGAAATCAAGAAAGTTCCCCTGCCCTTAATGTACACCCTAACAAAGGAAGCAATTTACTCCTACAACAAACATAGTTCAATATTTTAACAAGGAAAAGTGAAGTTTTCTATCTTTTGCTGTATTATTCACTACCATATTATTATCTCAATAAAACATTCAAACACGATTATAAATATGCAAAAAGTCTAATCAAACAAAATATACTTGTGACAGTGGCAACTGTTAACTGATAACAATTACTTCTGTGAGAATAAGTCAAATTCTTACTTAGGACATTTTAGGCTAGATTTAAGTAGATCCACACTAAAAATGAAAGTTTATATTAAACTCCAGATGGGGGGAGGGAACGAGATTAAAAAAATAACTTGCCAATAATAACTTGATACAAACTCTACCATAGAATTAAGCTTATCACCATCACTGACAAAACTGCAAAACTTACCTGGTACTTGAAAGCAAGACAATGCTCCCCATGGACACCCACCTCTTGTCCACTCACCCATCTCCCAACAACAAAAACCGCATCTGTCTTTATCTTCTCGTAATCTCTAACTTAAAAAGTGAACGTTAAAATAAAGAAAGGCAACATAACATAGTATAAGCAAAAAGACTTTCAAGTCCAACAGGCCTAAACTCCCTAGTTCACAACTCTGTCCCTTACTTTCTGCATGTGACCTTGGACAAGTCATTCAACCTCGTCAAGCCCTACTAGGCTCTAAGACCCGTAAGAATTCAAAGACCACTTCTGCCTCCGTGGCTACTGTAGGCACACAGCACAGAAATAACAGTTTCTACTTGTATAAAATAAGAATGTTAATATTTACTGCACAGCATTAACTAGAGGATTAAATAAGTTACTCTGTATAGAAAGTTCAGGCACAGCAATTCACCACAGTACATGTTCAATGAAAGTCAACTGCTGTTGACATCAACTAGCAGCTGTTCAAACCTTCAAGTACAGCTTGAAGACTTTTTGGGTACTAATTTATGAAGGAAATCTTTCCCCAGTAAGTACACACACTGCTCAACTGATAAAAATATTTCACAGAAAACCTATGAATAGTTTCTATGGCACTACGCCGGGAATCTCACAGTAAATGAACCCCAACAAACCCACGCTATTAAAAGCCATTTCAGTAAACTCCAAACACTTTCATTTAAAATACAGGCTACAAGTACCTGCTTTATTAGCTTCCAAGCCTCCCCTTCAGACTGGGCTGTCAAGTAACCCCTTCCGTCGCGATCAGGCGGAGGAGAGTGAAAACCTACGAGGCGGGGGCCCGGGAAAACGCTCATCCCCGCGCCACTCGCTCAGACCCACCTTGAGCAGGATGGATGGCGGCAGCTGGTTGATGTCTGGGGTTTCCGGGGACGACTCCCTATGACAGTCGCACAGATTTTCGGGGGGCTGACAGTCCGCGTCTCCGCATTCATACTGCTGCTGGGCGGGCGAGGGGGCGGTGTCCCCCGCTCGGACCGCGTCCCCGCCGGCCTCTGTGGGGGCACCCTCGGAAGTGGGAGAGGAGGGCGAGGGGCAGAGAGGCGGCGGTGGCTGCTCCGGACCCTGGCAGCAGCCCGAGTCTGGGGGCCGCGGCGGGGAGGCGCCTCCCCCCGCAGGCCCTCCCCCGCCACCGCCGCCGCCGCAGCCCCCGCCGCCGCAGCGGGGCTGCTTACAGGGGGTGCAGGCGGGGACCCCGGCCCCCTTCCGCTTGCACACCATCTCGGGTGGCGTGGGGGGCTCGGCCGGAGGCGGCGGCGTCGGCCCCCGGAAGAGCTGCACAGCGGCAGGCGGCCCCAGGAAGCGCACGGGCCCCACGCTGGCCAAGAAGAGGCTCCGGCCCTGCTGCTCCCAGGCGGCGGCCGCGGCCAGCCCCAGCTCTTTGCAGCAGGAGGCGGGCGATGAGGCCGAGGCGGCGGCGGCCGCGGCGGCGGCGGCCGAGGAGAGCAGGAAGCGGCGGGCGGCGGCAGCGCAGTCCTCGGCAGCCAGGGCCGCGTAGCGCCGCGCCAGGTGCTGCGAGGAGGCGGCCGCGGCGTAGGCCCCGTCCCGCGGCGGCGGCGAGAGCGGCGGCTCCTCCTCTGGGCCGGCGGGGGCGGGCGCGCCGGGGCTGTGCACGATGAAGCAGAGCATGCAGGGCCCACGGAAGAAGCAGTCCCGGCTCCGGGGCGCCGCCGGCTGGGGGGGCGCCTTGGCCGGGGTCCGGCGGGGTAGCCTGAGGAGAGGGCGGCGACGGCGGCACCAGCTGCAACAGCGAGGCCTCTTCTGGCTCGGGCGGTTACGCGGCTCCTTCGAGAGAAGGTGGCCCATATAGAAGGCCCCGAGGAGGGGGACCGGGACGGGGAAGTAGGGGGGCCCGGAGAGGCGGGCTCCCGGTGGCGGGGCAGGCCGCTCGCTTGCTCGGCCTCGGCCCGCGGCGGGGTCGCCCGCCCTGCGCACACAGCGCACACACGGGCACACACGCGACGGTGGAGGGTGGGCGGCAGCTGCGGACCGCCCCGGCGCCCAACGGGGGCTACATGCTTTGCCCAGGGGAGCCGGGAGAACGATGGGCGCAAGCTTTGGGGATGCGACGGAGGGAGCGAGCCTGTCGGCCAGGCGACCAGTCCCAGCCCGGCCCGCCGGCTCAGCCAGTCAGTGCGGCGGCGTGGGGAACGCCGGGTCCTGCTCGGACCATTTTAACTGCGGCTCCGCCGGCGGCGCGCGCGCCCGCGACACAGCTCCGAGCCGCAGGAGCGCGCGACCCGCTTCAGGAGGGGGCGGAGTCGGCGGCGACGGCGCGCTCGGGGCGGGGGCGCCGGCGCCGGCTGCTCACCCGGGACGGCCGCTGGGCTGGGACTGCGGGCAAGAAGCTGGTCGGAGAGGTCGCGGGGAACGGCGCGCGACCCTCCCTCCGGTCGCCCGAGGTTTCGCGGAGACCGCCAGTCCCACGCCCCTTTTCTGGGGCGGGAGGAGACGCTTCCGAGCCAGCTGTGTGACATCCGTTTGCACAGCCGCGTTGACGTCTGTAGGTGTAAGTTCAAGAACCGCCATTGGCCATTGGCCGGTAGCCGCTGGGCTCTTCCCCTCTCACCAACCCTCTACTCGGGGACCGGGGCCGCCGAGAATGTGTGAACCCGGTTCCGCCGGAAGGCCCGACCTGGGCTCCCGGCTGCCCCTCGGATGGAGAGGCTGATGCAGGAACCTTTTGGTGTTGCAAGCCCGTGTTTTCACTGTGAAAGGTTGACTGGTTGTGCAGAACCGCCGACTTTCTTCACTTGTTTTCCTACTTGTTGCTTGTGGCAGACGACTGACTTTCCATAACTTTATTTCAAAATGAAGGCATGTTTAAAATTTCCTATACACATAAGAACGCTAAACAATTAACTCAGTTCAGTGAGTCATCCAGCATCTCAGGCTACCAGCTGTTGATGATTTGATCCTCTGCACCTTTGGGCTCCCATCTATCCATCTCTCATACACTTAAATTTTTTTTGTGCAGTACCTACTATAATGGCAAATGGTTAAGGTGTGCCTTGATGACCCAGATGAGCAAGAGGAAATAGACTTGACAGACAGCCCATTAAAGGATTGGCTATAATGAGACCAGAGAGATAAGGCAATGACTAAAGAGATGTCTGGTATTGAGAGATTAGCGTGGTGAGGAGGAAGAGCTAAAAATCAGAGAAGGATTAGGTAAGGATGAGAATGAACCAGTATAATGGAGGGAATGAGTGAGAAGACAACCAAAAGGGGTCAATGGAGAAAACTTACAAGCAAGAAATAAAACATTCATGGTGAGAATAATGACGTAGGAAGATTGAGAAACATTTCTTACGTGGAATTTCCAGGATTTGGCAGTGGGTGAATTAAATAGAAACGGAAAAATGGATAAGGAGGAAATAAAGAATCCCAAGATAGCCACCTGTATATTCATATTGCTTATTTCCATGTATAATTTACTGTGGTGAAATAATGTATTCTATAATATGAAGTATTTACATACTTGAATAAAATTCAATCTTGTGTTTTGATATGAGACCAAAATACTGCAAATGTAAATTTAAAACTATTAAAAAACAGTTTAAAAGAATTCTTTTTCTCCTCTGTCGACATAGTATATAGTCACTGAAATAACTAAATTATAGTACAGCACTAGTAATACAAATAGAGCACAGTAATGAGCTATTGATGCCACCAGTCGTGGTAGCTGTAATAAAGGACCCAGAAGGATACTCTGGGGGCAGAAGATACTGTTTTATGCATCCAGAAATCATGTAACACCACAAGGTGTTCAGTACATTTAATTCCTTATTGAATTGTGTTTCTGCTAAAATACTCAAAGCCAAAGATAACGGAGAAAACAAGCTTTCAATGAATTCTCTTCAACAGGAGATCTTACATTTAAATAATTTGTTTCAGAAAAATTTAAAGTTGAAGTGAATATGTAAGTTTAGCTGCTGCCTGGACCATTATTCCCTCAGCTCTCCCCCTGTCTAATTCATGCTCATCTTCCAGGTTTCAACCCTTGTAATGCCTGTCCCCAGAGCACTTCCTTAGTTACTCTCAGTCAGACCACCTTGTTCATTTCCTTCACAGCAGTTACCACAGTTTGCAGTTGTGTTTCAGTATTATTTGACTATAATAGCTTCCATGGGAATTAAGCCCCTCTTTGTTTACTCCTGAATCACCAGCATCTTAAATTAAATTATTTACATTTTAAAGGTGGATTATCCTGGATGGATCTGATGTAATTAAGTGAACTCTTTAAAGAAGGTCTAGTAGTCAAGGAAAAGTCTGGGTTATTTAAAGTGGCAACAGATGCTTTTCTGTTGACCTTGAAGAAAACTACCCTGTTGCTGAAAGGACTACAAAAGGGACTGAAATCTCTCTGATACCTTGATTTCAACCTGAACAGAGAATCCAAACAATCCGATGGAAATCAAGACTTGCAAAGTTTATTCAAGATCATGAAAATAAGCAACCAGGAGTTAATAAAAAGAGTTCCTTTTTCTCCCACTTTTATTTAAATTAATGAAATAATTGAGACGGGTAGGGGGTTAATAAGACAAAGTGTTCTACCATTTATATTCCCCTAAGCAGATGCCCACCTATATCCTGTATTATAATTGATACTTCGTCATTTTCAACCATAGAAGAAAATGAACATCTCTTTATCAAATTTTGTTTCCAACTTCTTAAATGGTTACAATACTTGCTCACAGTAACAAAGGCCAGACTATTAAAACAGAAATAGCAAGCCACTTTCACAACTCCTACATGTTGACAATTTGTAGTATCACTATACTAATTAGCCAGATACCTATGCTGCAAATTTGTTTGTTCCACTCCCAAATCTAATTATTAGTAGCAGGTTGCCCTTCTTAGCCCACTTATCTTAAACAAGTTTTACTTCTTATTATGGAGACAAAGTAATCATAACTAGGATCTATAAAGTGTGGGGGTTAAAAGAGTCATTCAAGTTACAGGTATGATTCTTGTTAGGGCAGGGAGGGGACAGAAAGAGGGTGATAGGAACTACTGTGTATGGCTCTCCTCACCATTCTGATACTGTTTGGGATTACTAATCTTTGGAATTACCAAACTCTTGCCAGTTGTTCCTTCTTTAGCCTAGTGATGTGATATTGCTCTTTGTGGTAGTGGATAATCCTTAGGTGTAAAAAAGAATGATAAAGTACCATTATATAAAGTTATTTTCCTCCCTAAAAATATAAAGTCATACCTAAAAGTAAAAGCAATGGAAGAAATGACTTGAAAATCTGTTCTCGGTTTCCTCATTTATTTTAGGTTCATTATTTCCCACTAGACAACATGTAAAAACAAGGATGCAAGGTCTTAAAATAATATTGTTTATAACCCAATGTTAAAGCAGATGTAAACATACTATCTAAATATATTTTTTTAAAGATTTATTTATGTATACAAGAGCTGGGGTACAGGTCAGCAGTGTGGGCGGTAAGAGGACCCACCAGAGACAGAGTAGGGAGCAGAACAGGCAGATTGACTTAAGCACTGCTGAGGTGAGCAGCGGGCCAGGCAGGAGAGGTCTGCTGCGCCATGTGGGTCCCCTCCCTGGCCAGCAGCATGGATTGAACTCATGCTGCAGTGGCCATGGTTTGCTTCACAGTGCGTTGCTTAACACACTGCACCACCAAGGAGGCCCTCTAAATGTATTTATTTAGCAACACTTGTCACTAATAGTCACCTATCTCACCCCCAAGTGAAAAATTGATAACCAAAACCTTGAGAATATCTTATAGGGGCTTACTGTCATTTGTGATTTTCTTTCACTGCTGCTTTACATATTTATTTCAATGTTATTTTGGAAGTGTGTGCGTGCACGGGTGTGCACACACACCCATCCACACATGTTTTAGGGATGTGAGGTAAGTCTCCCCAAAAGAGAAAGCTAGTCTATTCTTAATAAACCCAGAATAGTCCTCTCCCAAAAATTATCAACTTGTTATGAACCAAAGGTTAATTGAAACTCTGGGAGCCTCTAGAATTATATTACTACTTGAAGAATGCAGGTTACTTTAAGTTTAGAGCAGAGAAGGCCCTAGAAGTTTCTGTCCTTTGCCCTTTTGCGTAACAAAAGCTGCAACCACTACTCCTTTATGACCTAAAGAATGTAATATCAGCCAAGAGTGGGTTTATCAATGAACCTCTCTATCCGAGAAATCCAACTTTATTCTCAGTAAAGATAATCTCATTGTCTGCCATGTGGAGCAGAGACATGTAAAGGGGGCTTTGCTTCTCAGCTTTGAATTTGTACCAGGGTAGTGGGGAACATGGAAGAGACATGTGAAGTTGAGACAAGTTGACACTTGAGACACATGGGTGAGAGAAACACGGGGAGACTAACAATGAGAGCCTTTTCTCCATTTGCATTTTAATTTTGCTCCTTTTGTCCCAGACTTGCTTGGCTCCTTTTGCCCTTTTCCTCTGGTTCCATTCCAAAAGGTGCCTTAAACTTGTGGCAGGTTTTTGTACCTCAGTAGCCCCACTTTAGACCAACCCTGTTTGTCTCGGCATTTACCAAGAGAGGGAACAGGTAACTTTGGAGTTTTATTGAGGAAGCCATATATTTTCTCCTTTTCCCTCTCTATGCACATTTATCCTATTAAAGATCTTTTACATTACAAGTAAACTTTGTATGCGGTGGATGGCAAAATGCCTTTAAAGAGTGCCAATTTTGCCCCCCCCCCCCCACCGTCACCTTTGGTCTGCGTGCTAACACTATTGTTTTGTCAATAATTTTTCCTGACAGATCAATGCATTATGTTTTTTCTATATTTGTAACAATTGCCATCACCAGTAAACATTAGTAAATAAATCAATTCCAATTTGAATAACTTGAATCTATTAAGACTACAAAGCTAGTCACTACTGGGTTAGCAAACTACAGACAGTAATAGGTACCATTTTCATGTGCTATGGATCTAGAAAAACTCTATTTCTAGGCCTCCCTGTTGATGCAGCGGGTCCAGCGCTGCACTGTGAAACGGCCACTGCACAGCAGCGCGAATTCGATCCCTGGCCAGAGAGGGACCCCAAATGGCAAAGCAGACCTCTCCTGCCTGGCCTGCTGCTCCCAACTCTGTCTCTGGTGAATCCTCTCACTTCCCACAACTCTGAACTGTACCCCAGCTCTTGGATGATAAGTAAATACATCTTTAAAAAAAAAACTTTCTAAAATTAATATAGTATTTTTTCATGTCAACTATAAAGGGATAAATGATATTCTCCCCTTCACCAACACTCTACACACTCATAAATTTTAATACATGAAAGAAGAAAAAGTACTTCGGGTGTAGTAAGTGTGTAACAGGGTCATCCCAAAAAAAATAAATAAAGTTCCAAAATCCTAACTCCACCCTAAATAAGTAAAACTAAAAAAAAAATAATTCTACAAAAAAAAACCAAAAAAGCAAAATAAAAACCTAAAGAGGCATGTGGAGCAAAGCCACATGTAAAAAAGCTACACTTGCTTTTCAGTTTTTTTTTTTTAAAGATTTATTTATTTCTGCATACAAGCACTGGGGTACAGGCCAGGGGTGTGGGGTGGTGAAAGGATTCACCACAGAGAGTGGGGAGCAGAACAGGCAGATCAACAGAAACACACTGCTGAGGGGAGCAGTGGGCACAGCAGGAGAGGACTGCAGGAGAGGAGTCCCCTCCCTGGCAGGCAGCAGGGATCGAACTCATGCTGCAGTGGCTGAGGTCTGCTTCACAGTGCATTGCTTAACCCACTGCGCCACCAGGGAGACCCGCTTTTTAGTCTTAAACTAGATAAAACAAATGTAAATAAAAAACCCATTAAAAAATTAACAATAGCAATTTTCATCTTAATTTTAATTTTACTCTTTTCCTCCCAAATTTATCTAACTCTTTCTAACCCTTTTATATGGGTCGCTACTAAAAAATCCTTTAAACATATAGTAAGCTTTTAAACCTTACTTTAAGCAATCCTATTTAACTAAACTTTTACCCTCAAAAAAATAAATAACTTTAAATTCTTAACTTAATCACTATATTCTTTATCCTTTCTATATTATACCCTAATTATATTAAAATTCCTTTCCATTAAAAATTTTATATGTTATCTTAATACAGCAAATAGCAAAACCCATTAAAAAAAAAATCTTAAAATTTTAAAGTACTCCTCTCCTAAAGTGCTCCTCTCCCTGCCCTGTAACAAGTGCACTAAAGTGTATAGGACCGTTCACTAAAAAGATTCGTGGAGTACAAAGTCATTAGAAAGTGACAAAGATTTCTCTAAATAAATATAATAAAATTTGTTATTTCAAAAGAAACTTTAATTCTAGGGGAAATTAACCCTAAAACTTACTTTAAATTGTATTGCCAGGGCCTCCCTGGTGGTGCAGTGGGTTAAGCAATGTACTATGAAGCAAACCACAACCACAGGCAGTTCGATCCCTGCCCTTAGCCGGGGAGGGGACCCACATGGCACAGCAGACCTCTCCTGCCTCACCCGCTGCTCCCCTCAGCAGTGTGTTTCAGTCGATCTGCCTGTTCTGCTTCCCACTCTGTCTCTGGTGAATCCTCTCACCTCCCACACCTCTGGCCTGTACCTCGGTTCTTGCATGCATAAATAAATAAATCTTTAAAAAAAAAAATTGCATTGCCAAAGCTTCCCTGGTGGAGCAAGGTGTTAAGAAGGACACTGTGAAGCTATCCGCAGCCACCTCCACACGAGTTCAATCCCTGGTCAGAGAGGTGACCCATATGGTCCATATGGCGCAGCAGACCACTCCTGCGTAGCCTGCTGCTCTCCTCAGCAGTGTATTTTGGTTGACTGGCCTGTTCTGCTTCCCACTCTGGTGAATCCTCTCACCCTCCCACACACCTCTGGCCTTTGCCCCAGTTCTTGAACGCCTAAATAAATATTTAAAAAATAAAATAAATTGTATTGCTTATTTCATGCCATTTCTTCTACTTCCATTGCAAACCAGCCTTCCTTCAGCCTGAAATGTTTCAGGTTTTGGTTTGTTTTTTTTTTTTTTTAAGATGATTTATTTATGCATACAAGCACTGGAGTACAGACCAGAGGTGTGTGTGTGGGGGGGGTTGGGGGTGAGAGGATTCACCAGAGATAGAGTGGGGAGCAGAACAGGAAGAACAACTGAAATATACTGCTGAGGGGAGCAGTGGGCGAGGCTGGAGAGACATGCCATGCCATGCGGGTCCTCTCCCTGGCTGGTATCAAACTCGCGCTGCGGTACTGTGGTTGCTTCACAGTGCTGCTCTCAACCCACTGTACCCACCAGGAAAGCCCTGAAATGTTTCAGTTCTAACTGTGCCTTTCTATCCCAGTGTCACTAAAACAGCATTTAGATGTTTCACAGTCTCTTATACATGTGGTTTTGGAATGAAATTTATAAAAAACATGTATTGTCCTTTTTAGGTACATTATGGGGAATAATTGCTAAGATCAAGTTGGCAAAGGATAACTCTGAATAGAAAATCAGTAGGGTGGGAAAATAGGGAGTAATAGTCTCTAAAATAAAAGATGAGCATAGAATACATTTTCTGTGATGCCACTGGTTTTTAGAATGTTTGAGGTATGTGTGTATGTATATTGGGAAGAAAAAGAAAAAGTGAAAGAAAGAGCTAAATCTTCTCTTGTCTGCTACTATTGATAATAGTTTTCCAGAAATACCATGCAATTCCTAACTCATTTGTCTTTCTTTGATAGGTAAACTAACACACACAAGCAAAACATTTCAGAATTGGAAGATTCCTGGCAGCCTAACACAGGAAACAGGGTTTGATTTATATTCTCATATAAAAGAAATATCAAAAGGAAAAATAGACAAATAGAAATTAGATAAATGACTGTCGAGTTTTGGTGTAGCAGAGTCTTTCAAATAACACTGAGTCTGGAAACAATTCCTGCTCCAGAAAAATATGGAATAACATAATTTTTCATTAACATAATTCCAGTTAATCCCGTAATGAGATATCCTCACACCCATTCTATAAGGCCTGAAATTTAAAAGATAGACATGGCAAGTATTCACAAAGATGTGGAACAATTGAAACACATATTCTTAAGGCAGAAATACAAATTCGTATTTTTTTCTAACATGCCGTGAAATTAAACATGCAGTTATATGATCCAGAAATCTCAGTTGTGGGTATTTACTTAAGAGAAATATTTACATAACAATCTGTATACAACTATTTATAGTGGTTATTTATTGTCCAATCCTATACACCTCTCACTTTCTACTAGTAAATAGATGAACAAACTGGTGCATTCCCTCAATGGATAAATCTTAAACATACCATGCTAAGTGAAAAAAGACTCAAAAGGCCATATACCGTATGATAACATCTATCTGACTTTTCCAAAAAGGCAAAAATATGGGGACAGAAAACAGAGCTGTGGTTGCCAGGATTTGGCAGTGCAGTAAGGGCTTACTACAAAGTGACCAGATGGTACTTGGTGGAGTTACAATTGTTACATCTTGATTGTGAGTAGTTACAAACTCACGGAACTAAACAATACAGCAATAGCACAACTCTTCCTAATATAAAGGCAATAAAGCCTCCCTGATCACTTTTAATTAATTTTCACTTTGTTGTTTCTTGGTTGGCAGTCTGCTCTCTTTAAAATACCAGTTTCTAGGCCACTCTGGTGGCACAAGCGGTTAAGCACCACACTCTGAAGCATCTGCAGCCACTGCAGCCGGTTCCATCCCCAGCCAGCAGACCTCTGGTCTAGTGCAACAGACCTCTCTAGTCTTGCCCACTGCTCCCCTCAGCAGTGTACTTCAGTCCATCTGCCTGTTCTCTTCCTCATTCTGTCTTTAGTAAATCCTCTCACCACACACCTCTGGCCTGTACCCCAGTTCTTGTATGCATAAATAAATCTTTTAAAAAGAAAATACCAGTTTCTGGGGCCTCCCTGGTGGGGCAAGGGGATAAGCACTGCACTATAAAGTACCTGTATCCACTGCAGCATGAGTGTGATTCTCTGCCAGGAAGGTGACCCAAAAGGCATGGCAGACATCTCGCCCTCTGCTCCCTTAGCAGTGTGTTTCAGTGAGTCTGCCCATTCTGCTCCCTAAGCTGTCTCTGGCAAATCCTATCACCTCCCATTATTCTGGCCTATAACCCAGCTCTTGTTTGCGTAAATAAATCTTTGAAAAAAAAGTTTCTGAGCTAAAAATTGTTCAGGAAATTCTGACTCAGTTACCTAAGTGATACACCTCAGAAGCCTGAGCAAGTCTTTTTCTTTAAATGCTATTATTTTGAAATATTTGTTATAGTCCCTTTCCACTAGTCTCTGATTTTTTTAATGACTTGTTTATTTATGCAAACAAGAACTGGGGTACAGGTCAGAGATGTGGGGGTGGGGGTGGGATTGAGAGGATTCACCAGAGACAGAGTGGGAAGCAAAACAAGCAGATCTCCTGAAATACACTGCTGAGGGGAGCATTAGGCAAGACAGGAGAGGTCTGCTGTGCCATGTGGGTCACCTCCTTGGTCAGGGATGGAACTGGTACTACAGAGGCTGTGGATGCTTCATAGTGTTGTACTTAACCCCTTGAGCCACCAGGGAGGGCCCTAGTCTCTGATTTGCTGAAGACACAAAATAAGGTATAACTTAATAGACTGTTCAGGCAAGCATCAAAATTAATGAAACCAAACAAATACTCTATCTAGACTCAATGGTTGAGTTTAATTTGTTACTGTAAGCAATATCATCATGGAAAAATGGAAAATTCTCTACTAGGTACAAAGCATAACTATTTCATGAATTTGTCCTGAAAGTAGAGATCTTTTTAAGTGGTAAGCCTATAGTGGTTTTCCATATAAACTCTGAAAAGTTCATCTCAATTGCATTTGTCTATAGAAACCTATGCTAAGGAAGGATGTCCCTGGTGGCCTAGGGATTGACTTCCATCCCTAGCCAGGGAGCTAACCTACATAGGGTACAGCAGATCTCTCCTGTCTCCCTCAACAGTGTATTTCAGTCTATCTGCCTGCTTTGCTTCCTACTCTGTCTCTGGTGAATTCTCTCACCCCCCCCCATATCTCTGACCTACACCCCAGTTCTTGTATGCATAAGTAAATAAAAAGATTGATGCCTTTGCACCAGGAAGTGTAAATTCAGCTGTTCAATTAGCATCATAAAGTTCAATAGAACTTTTTATAGCTTCTGTTTGAAGCCCTAAACCTACCTTTTTATTGTTGTTGTTAAATTGGTATATAAACCTTTAGCTCTGGTTATTCTGTGAGTTATTCAGTGAATGACTTTTATAAGCATGTGAAAATATATGTAGGCTTTTTTCCCTCCTGTTTATTATTGTTAATCAACTCCCATTAAATTGAATATAAGAGCAAAATCAAGATTAAATGTTTAAGTAGCTTTCAGACCCTGGAACACAAAAGAAAAAAAAAATACACATATAAACTTTTCTCTGAGATATGCTTTTGCAGAGAGAACAGAACCTGGATCCTTATCAACTAACTCTAAGTTCAGTGCCAGGCTTGCTGGAGTTAGAGATATAAATGCAGAGGAAGGGTATTCCCTAAAGTCAAGAGGTCCACCAACAGAAATTCAAAACTGCACTTATCTGACCAAAGCCTCTTCATACTTCTCCATGTTCAAAATGCTATGTAACCGGCCAGTGAAATGTAGCCAAGTCTGCATTTCCTCACTTAAGTCCACTACTTAGCAAAAAGCAATTAACTTCTTCATTTTCAACCCCTGTGCCCCAAACCTATAAACACTATTCCCTTCTTTTAATCAGAGAGGCAGATTTGAGTTCATGTTCTACCTTATTGCCAATCAATTTGCAATAAAGCTTTCTTTTCTCAAAACTTGGTGTCATTGTCCTTAGGCACATTGGTAGCAAAGCCATTGCTCAGTAATAGGCGTAGGGAAAATTTTATCTCCCAACATGGATGGGTTGTTAACTATATGTCATACACAAGTACATGAGCAAACTAGCATACAAATACATATAATACAACTTTCTATTACCAACACATATCACATTTACAACTTTTAGAAAATGAGCCTATTCATTATCACTACTGAAAGATAATAGCCTTTTTGTGGCACATAAAGTAAAATGGAGAGTAGCTATGGTTCAAATTTTGCTTCATAATATATAGTTTAGTATTCTGACTATTACTGGCTGAAGAATCTATTTTTATTGATTTATTTATTTATATTTATGCATACAAGAACTTGGGTACAGAGGTGAGGTGGGTAAGAGGATTCACCACAAAGTGGGGAACAGAAAGACAGATTGACTGACATACACTGCCGAGGAGAGCAGCAGGCAAGACAGGAGATGTCTGCTGCACCACAGGGATCAATTCCCTGGCTGGGGATCAAAATCATGCCTTAGTGGCTGGTGATAATTTGATAGTGCTGAGACTTTAACCCCTGCACAACCAGGGAAGCCTGACCAAAGGATCTAAAAACTGACCAAGTCAGAATTTTTCTCAGTTGGTTCTGGATCCTGCCACCTACCACCACAAATGCAAAAATAATAATAATAATAATAATAATAATAAAGGGGGGGTCTTTGGTGCAACAAAAGAAAAGGCTGATTTATTTTAACCAACAGGTTAGGGAGAAAGTTAAGTTACTGATCTACAGTGAGAAGTAGAGCTGTAGCTACAGGAGCCCCCAGCAGAGTATGGCGCAGACCTACACTACTGAAGTCAACCCCTCCTCCCTGGGTAAAGGCCAGCCACCCACCCTTTTGGCAGGGCAGCTGCCATCCTGAGTAGCTCTGATGAAGAAAAACCAGCTCATGTGCATCACATCATTTCAAAACTTCAAAGTGGCTCCTTTATTTTGTTCCCTTCCCAGCAAAGCCCTTGTGCAGGATGTCAGTGGCAGCCACACTGCTCCCTGCCAGGGAGCAGAGTTCAGTCCCTTATCCTGGTATGAAAATCTGGCCTTGGTTTATGCCCAGCCCATGAGGCCACACTAGCTACTCAGAGGGTGTGGAGTTACAGGGCTTAGCTGTATCAGGCTACTTCAACTGACTAGAAGCTGTTCTGGTCTTCAGTGAGAACCTATTACCTCAATTTAATAACAGTTCAAGGTTTCAAATTATATAAAGATCTTAGAAAAGATCTTAAAGCTGCATACTACAAAACATAATTCCTACTGAAATATAAAACTTGTTGGAATGGTGACTCAATTTAGTTAAAAAAAAATTTACAATTTCTCAAAATCCTAACCATTATGTAGGTTGAGGTCAGTTTATCTGATCAGTACATCTGTATCATAGGAAAAGTAGACTTAGGTAAATAAAGTGTACTTTAAGGGGATCAGAGTATGCCATGGTGGCATATAAAAGTCATTTTGAGCTAAAGGCATTTAAGTTCCTAAAATATCTTATCTGCTTATGTAAACAGAACTTTGCAAAAGAACTCAAAAGAATACAGCTGTCATAAATGCCCTACTTGGGATCAAACAGGGAAGACTAACATTTTACCATAGGTAAGATGTCTCCATATCACACCTAAATAGACATTGTCACAAAGACTTTATTTTACATCATGCTATATATCTTCATTTTAGCATCAAGACCCTTCTTCCATCCAACTATGTCACCACTCAGCATTTCTCCCACTACTCTGTCTGACCATCTAGCTCTAGTCTCTCTTTAGTAATGGTGAGATAAATACCTTTTCCCTGAGAAAGCGAAGTCCATGGGCCTCCCTGGGGGCACAAGGGGTTAAGTCATTGCAGCACTATGAAGCATCTGCAGCCACTGCAGCTAGTCTTTGATCCCTGGCCAGGGAGGTGACCCACATGGCACAGCAGACCTCTCCTGCCCCACTCACTGCTCCCCTCAGCAGTATATTTCAGTCAATCCACCTGTTCTGTTCCCCACTCTCTCTGGTGAACCCTTTCACCCCCCACATCTCTGGCCTTTACCCCAGTTCTTCTATGTATAAATAAATCTTTTTTAAAAAAGAAAATGAAGTCCATGCTTTTCTGTCTTTACAAAAAACAAAAATTTTGGAGAGACAGGTGGCAAAGCTGTTGTCTTCCACATGGACTACATCAAAAAAACTCTGTTGGTGATCTCACCAATTCTTCCCCAGTTAGCACATTGGGTCATGATGTACTTCCTGTCAAACTTGATGAAATCTGTAATCTTGTCAGTTTCCAAATCAATCTGAATGGTATCATTCACCTTAATGAGTAGATCAGGATAGCGGGTAGATGATCAAATGAGAAATTCCTTTTGTGCCCCTAAATATTTTTCTCACTTTACATGACTTTTACTTGGCCTCCTGGGTGTGATACAATGAAAAGCAAAGACCAGATTATATCAGTGCAGATCTTGTCATCAGTCTTAATGAGCCTCAGCATTCAGACTTTCACCTCATCTCCAACTAGAGCATACTTAATTAAGCCTATTCTTTAGGAAAATGACTCGAGAGAGATATTCTCTCAGCTTCTGGGGATCAGTGCATGGACGAGAAGTAGACATCAGTTTATCCAGCAACCAATGCTTTGAGCCTGTGACTGGCTTGAGATGATTCTTAGGACCATGAGCCATGGCTATAGTAGGCACAGAAAGAGTTATCACAAAATTTTAACTCCAATCTCTCTCCTAAGGGCCCATTTAACTTCCCAAAATGTCATTTGTTTTTCCACAAATGCCCTTTTCTCCTTCTTCTGCCCTACTGATATCATGTTGTTGCCTCAAATTCTAACCACCCTTTAAGTTACCTTTGTCTGTGAATTCCTAGTAGGCATTTATGTATCCATGAATTAAAAAAATATATTCCTCTTGCTAATTTGTCTTCTAACAATTTAATTCTAAAGATCCCAAATCCTAAACTTAAAGGGATAGAGGAAAAAGCTTTTGCTCTGTGACATACATTTATATTTTGTACTATAAATCAGAGAGAAGACAGTGCTCTTTAAAAAGAGAAAGAAAGGAAGGGAGGGAGACAGGGACAGAGAGGAGAGGGAGAGGGAGGGGTAGGAGTGGGGATGAGGAAAGGAAGGAAAAAGGAAGGAAGGAAGGAAGGAAGGAAGGAAGGAAGGAAGGAAGGAAGGAAGGAAGGAAGGAAGGAAGGAAGGAAGGAAGGAAGGAAGGAA
>JAGFMF010011602.1:0-93992 GCA_019455555.1 Galemys pyrenaicus
GGGCCTCTGCCCGGTTTCAAGGGCACGGGGGAGTGAGTGCTGCTTTCCGGAAAGTGGGGTGCGGCACATCATGTCTCCTGCGAGCTGTGGGGAGGAAACATCCCCCAGGCGCGTTGGACCCAGGTCTCCGTGAAGCGGATGCCATGAGTGAGGCCTGCCTGTGCCTTCACAGTGCTCGCGGCCAGGTCCCACGTGTCCCCCACCCGACCTGCAGCACCCCAGGAGAGTCTCCCCCCTCTCGATGTGCTCCTTAAGGAGGAAGGTGTGAGCCTGCTGCCCATTCCCGCTGCCTCCAAGGCACTCAGAGGACGGACAGGGATGCCCCTGGCTTGGCCCCCCGCCCCTGTGCAGCTGGATGTCCTGAAGACCTTGGTGTTGCTGACAGGAACGCAGCAGGGAGCCCTCACTAGTGCGCCCGTCCTGGGCCAACCCGGTGCTTGTGCCTCCCCCCGTTTCCCAGGTCTCCCAGGTGCTGGGGCATGGACATCACACTGTTGTAGGTTTGGGTATGTTTGTAAGTATGTTTGTATGTCCTTGCTGGGTCCCAGTCTGGGTGAGCCACATCCAGCTCTGCTGGCACTTGGTTCCGGAGATACCAGATTTGGGTCTCCCTCCCAGCTCACGCCAGGTCATCCTCCTCCACATGCTCACAGAGGGCAATTCTGCATCGTTCCCAATTTAGATGGTGAATAAAGAGCAATAGGGCATCTTTCCTTCAGGGTCCTTGTCTGCCAAGGGAAGTGAGAGGTGAGAAGGAAAGGGTCTGGGGGAGCAACTCTGGGAAAAGACCCTCTTCGCAGGGTACAGTCTTGATCCCAGACTGTTTTGTGGTCCTGGGGGTGGATGGCCTCACACCCATGTTCGTCTTCCACACCATTGCTGCCTCCTTCCTCACAACCTCAACAGCGAGGGGCTGTCAAGGCTTTTGGAGGCGTGGCTGGCCGAGGGAAGACCGGGGTCTGTGGGAAGTTTGTGCTGGTACAAATCAAAGGAGCTACTCAGCACAGCATGCGCTGTCGCTGACTTGGCAATGACAGTGAATTCATCCTTATTGTTGGCCCTAGAAGAGCCTTTTCCAAACTCTGCTGTGTTGTAGCTTCCTATAAGGGCAACAATCAAAAGTGTGTGTAAGGAGGGACTGAGCCTGTTGTCTGCTGATCTGGCAGTCTACCCCCAAAGTGGAGCTCAGCGGGGCTCCTGAGAGCTGGCAGCCCTGTGTGAGCCAACATCCCCGCCCTGTGTCCCCTGATGCTCAGTGGTCCCTGTGTGGGCCACTCTGAGGAGGGTGGGTGGGGCCTTGAGCGCTGCACACTCACCACTGCTGCTAACCCACAGGGCCCATGAGAGGTGCTGCCCGGCCCTCTCCACTTGAACAGACCCAGGGTGGGTTTCCAAGGTTTAAGTCCTGAAGCTCCCCCAGGGCAGCGGGCAGTGCTTTCAGGCCTCCTCCCGACCTCCACCTACCAAGGGGAGGTTGTAAGACGACGCAGGCTCAAGCACTCTGCCTCTTGCCTGAGCTGGCATCGACGTGGTGGTGACTTGGGAACCTTGTTGACACTTGGGGCTCCTTTTCTCCTCCCACACATTTTTATGTGTGCCTATGGCAGACTGAAGAAGGTGGGACCCAGGTGAGGCAAGCAAGGAGCAGATCCTGTAGCAAAGAAAGCCCTTCCCTCAGCTGTGCAGCAGCTCCCTGAAGAGCACCGCCCTCTCTTCGGAGCTCGCTAGCCTCCTCACTCCCCTCCCACGCAGTCTTCTGCTTCCTTCTGCTGTGTGGATTCTGATTTGCTCAGGTGCACTTAGAACTCGCCGACCCCTTCTGTGGATGGTGGGGCTCTCTTGCCCCGAATTAACTACCAGGGGACACACAGAGGGCCGCTAGTGGGTTGGCTGCAGGGATTGAGCAGGGGGTATGAAGGCCTTCTTGCCGCAGGTCGATGTCATTAGGCTTTCGTGGCACCTCAGTGTCAGGTCTAGCTGCTTCCAGTGTCCTCTCTTTGTTTTGCCTGATTGATGCAGCCGGTTCACTGCAGGAACCGTTCCTAGAAATGCTGGCACAAGCTTGAACGTAGCAGGTTGCAATTCTCTTGGATGGGGACTCCCACAGCCATCATCAAGGTGATGGTTTCCGTTCTTTGCTTGGAAGTCAACAGATTCCGGGGCTGGGGCAGAAGGTGCTCTACTGATTCTTTTGTAGACCCTCATGTGTCCCCAAGTACAATGGCAGTTTGTGTTTCAAAACCAGCACATTTCCCCTGGTAGTTCACATAAGGAACTTGGCTGGAAAAAAACAACAACAACACCCATCATCGGCCCCTTTGGGGTTTTGCGGGTCAGCATTGATTGGAGATGGAGCTACTGCCCTCCTACCCAGGGACCCTCAAGGGACCCATGTCCTGCTTGCCTTCCTCACGCCAGCCAGTCATCCTCAGGAGAGTCGAGTCTGGGGTGTCAGGGTGGCCATTGCGTGGAGTCCAGGCAGCCAGGCTGCACCCCTGTGGGCTCTTGACTGAAGCGCAGGGCCCCTGCTACAGAGCACTCCCTGTGGCCTGAGTCTCTCCCCCTGCCTACCCCGCGAAGTCTGCCTTCAGACAGGACAGCTCCACTTACTTGTCAGAGGTGAGCTTTAAGACAGTGTGGCCAGGGTTGAGTGGGGGACGATCAATACCCATGTCGATGGGCTGGGGAGGAAGCACATGTTGTTGATGACTCACGAGCACAGGCTCCGAAGGAAGACAGTGAGGGAGGGGAGACATGCCTGTCTTCACTTCCACTCTAGCCTTGTGACTATGTCCTGAGTTCCAAGCGTTCCATAACACTGGAAATGGAACTACTTGAGGTCTGTACTAGGGAGAGAGCCAGGGTGGTGTCCTATTCTATGCCCAGACTCCCAGCACTCTCCCCCTTCTATCTCTGTACACACACACACACACACACGCATATGCACACACACACGCACACACGCATACTTGAAATTTTCCCAGAGTAGGTGGAGTGATTGTAGCTCATTGTACTGTAAGGGAAAGCAGAGGAGTAATAGAAGGAAAGTGGAACTAGCTCCCATTCGTTAGGTGAGAAGGAGTGTCACAGTTTCACACGAGAGCTTCTAGAAGATGGGCGAGTGTTGAGGATCCACAACTTGGCAGCAATTGCCTGATGGATCAGCTCCCGTCACAGGAGTCGTCGCTGCAAGTGCCCTGCGGACAGCGTGGTTTTAAGAAGATGAGATTAGACCACGCCAGTCATGGAACCTGTGGCAAATTCCTTACTCTGCCAGAAGTTCCGTTGTCTCACGTGTGAAAGTGTGATCATAATGATATATACATTTGCCCTGGGCTAGGAATCATAAATGTTCAACGAGTTGTGAACTTAGATTTGTGATTCACATCTTTTACAGATCCCCTTATTTGTCGGCAGTTGTCCACACAGCCCAAAGGAGGCTGTAGAGTGGACAAGCAAAGAAAAGAGCTGTCTGCTGAGAACTGGTGGCAAAGACCCATGCTTCCCAGTCAACCAAAGACTCCTTTTAAAGTGTTATATAGAATTGGAGAGCTGAGGATGATAATTCTCAAGGGAAATGAGGACTTGGAGTGTCAGAAAAGAGAATGTAGGAGGCTTCCCCAGAAATGCAGCCTCCTTCATTTCTTATCTAGCAACTAGGTTGTGTAAAACAAGCACTGTCATTGGCACCATGGGTTGACATTCTTTCTTGTTTAATTTAAGATTTTATTTATTTATACACATACAAGAACTGGAGTATGGGCCAGAGGTGTGGGAGTTGAGCGGATCCACCAGAGACAGAGTGAGGAACAGAACAGGCAGATTAACTGAAATGCACACTGCTGAGGAAAAGTGTGGGTGAGGCAGGAGATGTCTGCTGCACTATACGGGTCACCTCCCTGGTGGGCATCAGGGATGGAACTGGTTCCATGGTGGCTGTGGTCCTCTTCATAATGTGTTGCTTAATCCTCTGCACTGCAAGGGGGACCCTTCTCTACTTTTTCCTTTTATTTCAAGTTGAGCCTGTACCTGGGGAGGCTTATCTGTGGTAACCAATGACCCTGACCTCCAAGGGTCTTCTACAGCAAAGGCCTGCATCATTGTCTCTGTGACCTCAAGTTGGAATAGCCTCTCCTGGACTAGTCCCAGTCCTGTGACAAGAGCAAAGTGTGCGAAGAACAAGTGTCAGCTCCTCTAGGGTCTCAGAGTGATGGAATCTCCTCAACTGACATTTCCTCAAAGTCACCTGGCCTGCAACATTGAGAGGGGCTCACATTTTCCACTGGGGATTGGATTTCCATCTCCAAGGCAATACCTGGATGTGCCACAGGTCCTTGGCAATATTCCTGAGTCTGGATCTTTCAGAGGAAAGAGATCCAGACTCAGGAATATTGCCAAGGACCTGTGGCACATTCAGGTATTGCTGCTCTCAGTGCAGAGATCTTTTCCTCAGAAGGCAAGTGTCTTCTCCGTCACTGACTTAAAAACATCAAATGTGGGTAGAATAAGCACATAAACAACCCATTTTCAAAACTGAGATGTATGAGGTAGGGAATTATCATGACTCATAGCTACGCAGCAGTCCTGTTATCCTGGGGTTAGTTATTCTGAGGAACTCCTTTATTTGGACCAGCACCAGGAGTGTTTCCTGGGACCACATCTCCTATGGCAGAAAATGAGCTTTCTTGTTCTCTGAAGAATTCACCAGCCAAGACCTCAACACGCTTAGCAGCACTGCAGATACCTGGAATGGGGCCACACAGGGCCCCTGTAGGCTTCATGGTGCTGGTCTCAGCAGATGAAGTTAATGGACTCTGCCAGTGGTGCTGGCTTTCTCATAATTGGAACCACCCACCCACCATGTGTCCACAGGTGAACTTGAATGTGAAATTCTTTTCCTCACAAACAATCCATGATATTTGTAAGTGAAGCCCTTGTCAGTGGACACACATCATTGCAAGACTATGACATACAGGAAAGATCGAGAGAACCACACCACTACAGGGAGACACTATGATGCTAGTGACAGCTGCAGGTGAACAAAGATAACACTACTTGACAAATAGTATGTGCATTATGGTTGTGCCTGCAAGAGAGTGATAGAGTTGCCATAGAGCCTATTTATGAATCAAAATGAAAAAAATCCCAATTGTAGGAGAGTTAAGAATTAGCAGGTACTGGTGGTGCAAGGGGTTAAGTCACAGCACTATGAAGCTATCTGCAGCCACTGCAGCTTGCGTTCAGTCCCAGGGACAGGGAGCTGATCATGTGGCACAGCAGACCTCTCCTGTTTGCCCACTGCTCCCCTCAGCATTATATTTCAGTCAATATGCCTGTTCTGCTCCCCACTCTGTCTCAGTTGGATACTCTCACCCTTGCCCACCTCTGGCCTACACCCAGCTCTTGTATGCACAAATAAAATAAACCATTTTAAAAAAGGAATAGAACCTGTGAAAATGTGACTTACAAACCCATGCTGTTTAAGAGCCAACTGAGGTACTCAAACCCCATTTGCATCTTGTCAATCAGCGGCCACTTTCCCACCAACTGAACCTGATGCCACTTTGGGAGAATTTTCTCTGTGAGAAAAGGTGACATGGATAGTCTCTCTCTCTTCCTCTGAGACGGACAACCGTGTGTCTCTTTGACTCACACACCCTGAGGGGCAGCTTGAACCCCTGGGAGAAGTTTGATCCTCAGAACCTTTGAACTAAAAAATGCCTCATATTTCTTCAAAATGCTTCCTGGCCCAGTGCAAAGTAGCCCCAAACTCCTAGACCATCAACAGCATCCTCAAGCCTAGCTTTCTCTATCTGGACCTCTTTTGCCACAGCGACAGCAAAGGGTGAACATGCTGGAGACAAAAGTGAGGGCCCCGTGATGGCTGCAGCCCGTGGGGGCTGACCTTTTGCACCAGTGCTGAGCTGATGGGGATGGCTTTCTGTCTTCCTCGGGTGGTGGGGGAACTGGACCCTCCTTTTATCCACCTGAGATAGTGTTCTGGTCTGTTCCATGGGCTGAAAACTCTCATTACCCTTGTCTTCCTGTCCTGCGAAGTCTGGACTATTTAAGGTAAAAATTGATAGGTTACTCTGAAATCGGTTGTAAGCTCTATAAGATGTTTACTGGTGGATTGAACAAACTTCTATGTTGTTTATTAGATCTATAAAAATTTCAGAGATTCCTTAACAAGCTATATTTCTAATTGGAATTATTTATTTTTCTTTGCAAAAGAAAACTATAGAGTGGAAATACAAACTTCTGTGAGCTTAAACTCCAAACCTAGGTTTTTTTTCTTTTTTTTTACATTTTGTTTATTTTGTGGTATAAGAACGGGGGTGCAGGCCAGAGGTACAGAGGTTGTTGGGTGAGAGGACTCACCAGAGACAGAGCGGGGAGCAGAACAGGCAGACCCACTGAAACACACTGCCGAGGGGAGCAGCGGGCACTACAGCAGAGGTCTGCTGCACCCTGTTTGGATTAGCTCTTTGGCCAGCGGTGGAACTCAGGCCTTGGCAGTGGGCCTTGGCAGTAGTACTGCTGAGATTTCCCTCACCAGGGACGCCCGAACCTCCGATTTCTGCTGGCAGTCTAGAAACAGGTGAACTGAAAAAGAAGATCCTGTTCTCTCGCTCCTCCTGCCCCCAAGTCCATGAATGAGGTGCTCTTTTGTCTCATAAAAGTGCTCGTCTCAATGAGGTCAAAGAAGAACACTGACTTTGAAAAACAATCTCCTTTTTTTTCCACTTTTTCTTTATTTTATATATATTTGACATCAATTGTAATCCCCATTTAAAAAAAAAAAAAAGAAAAACAACCTGACTCTCTCCCCTTTGCCTTTAAAATGTCTCTAGGTCCTCCCTGGTGGCACAAGGGGTAAAGTGCACACTGTGAAGCATCGTCAACCGCTATAACACAAGCTTGACTGCTGGCCTGGGAGGGGACCCACATGGTGGTGCAGCAGACCTCTCCTGCCTTGATAGCTGCTCCCCTCAGCAGTGTATTTCAGTTAATCTGCCTGTTCTGTTCCCCATTTTTGTCTCTGGTGAGTTCTCTCACCCCTCACACCCTTGGTCTATACCCCCCAGTTCTTCTGAGCATACATAAATATTAAAATAAACTGTCTCTAAAGGATCTTAGAAGTTCTGGTCAAGGTGAAAATGACACATTCACTCTACTACGTAAGGATCTTAACTTCAATCTTGTGTTAAAAGCCACCTCAGTTCAAATAAAAATGTGTGTTTCAAACCCTATCTTGAAATCGTAAGTCATTGAATGAAATGATTCTTTGTTTCAAAAGGGGCATGGGTCTGGGAAAATGCCCCCCAACCAAAATCTCTCATGGAAGGTGTTTGACTGACCTTTCCAGAGTGCGGTAATGACATCTGCGCCTGTGATAACCCAGTCTGGGAAAAAACAAAACACCACAGCGACTGAAGCAACAGCATTTTGCTTGCCCCCCAGACCATGCATCCAGAAGATTTAAGCCTTCTGGAGATGCAGAGTTTCCTGGCCAGCCCAGCCCCTTCTGGCACCAGTTGGTCTGCTTTCTGCTGTGCTGAGCTGAGAAACTCCTCTCCCAGGCACATGCCAGCTATTTCCCCTCCATCATCATTCACACCACCCTGAAGACAGACCTGGGCCCTCAGAAGGCTTCCCTGACACCCTAGTACTGGAGAAGATCCTTGTTGAGTCTGTCTGCTCCATGCCTGATGGTTCATCTGTTTGTCTTCATGGTCTTGCTCAGTGAGCTCTGAGCCACGAAGAGCAAGTATCAGAAGAGCTGGTACTCTCAGAAATTAGCGCCCTATCTGGAACAAATAAAGTCTCAAAAGAGAATGTGCAATTAAACTGCTCTGATAGCAATCCACTGCTCATGCCTGGCCAGAGTGCCTTCGTAGGCTAAGACTCTGGTGTTTTCTGCCATATCCTTCTTCATGTTTTGAACTAGTGACATACTGGACGATTTAATCCATAGCTCACCGAGTTGACTGAACACTCGGACATGGGAAATCATGAGGGTCTTGAAAGAAATGAGAAACCTGATTCTTGCTCCAGAGTGAAACTAAGTTCATCCATTTGATGCACTAAGGCCCTTTGAACACCTTACTCTAGGCCAGATACTGTGCCAAGAGCTGTGGAGATGATTCTTAAGATACACAGGACTCCCCAGGGGTGGTCTTTAGAAAGCAAAGATCAGGCCTGGCCTGGCCTTCCCCACATCAACATCTGATTGGGAGCACCAGTGGAAACATGAGCCCCCTGCTCCCTCCTTGAGACCTCCCCCTTCTTCATGGAGGAGCCTCCCTTTTTGCACCTGGAAGCTGAGGTACTGTTTGTGTTTTTTATTCCTTATAAAAATAATTATAATAGTAACTTGGGGAAAGAGATCTAGAAATTATATATATATATGTATGAAACAAACATGGTCCTGTAAAATGAGGCAAGGATGCCTACAATGAGATGCTTATTTTCTTTCCCAGGGTTGTATTTTCATTCTTTTTTTTAAAATTTATTTTATTTATACATACAAGAATTGGGGCACAGGCCAGAGGTGTGGGGGGTGAGAGGATAACCAGAGACAAAGCGGGCAGCAGAACAGGCAGATCTACTGGTACACTGCTGAGGGGAGCAGGGGGCGAGGCAGGAGAGGTCTGCTGTGCTATGTGGATTATCTCCCTAGTTGGGGATCGAACTCATGCTGCAGTAGCTGCGGATGTTTCATAGTGCAGTGCTTAACCCCTTGTGCCACCAGGGAGGCCCCTTTCATTCCTTTTTTTAAAAACCACTCTGGTCATTAGAATGTGACAGTGTTCTGGATCAACGGTGATATAGCAAAGCTATTAAGTTTTTAAAGTGCTATTTTTGCATATTACATTTATTTCTTACCCTCTAAATATTGATGACAGATGTCAAAAAGGAAAAGCCAGCACAAATGGAAAGATCATCAAAAACCAGTGTCACCTTGTCCTTTAAGATACATTTAAGCATTTCAGGGCACAACATTCATTTCACAGTTTTAGTTAAGATGCTGATGTAGTACAGCTAACATGCAAAGCATCTTCTTTCACACAGCCCAGGCAGAAGACATCAAATTGTTTTTTTAGTTGAGATATAAATGATTTTTTAAAAAATCCAGGATGAACAGGTTTCAAAATGCATAGTGTTCTGTGTATAAGTCCACTTTCTTTAAGCTTAGAAAGAATAAAGTAGTAAGAAAAAAATAAAAGCATTGCTGCTGCACTCTGATCTCCATTTTGCTGGCCAGTTCTATTCTAGCATACAAGGACAAAGGTGATCCTCTGTGGAGCCAGCTACCCAGTGAGTGAGCTGTTCCTGTGGCAGCTAGAGGCAGATGCTGCATACTTTGATTGTAGCTTTGATTTTTGGAGTCTGCAAGGACTGTCTGTCATTGAAGAGAAACACTGGCTAGTTAGGATTATTGACAATAATTCCAGTCTTATCCTTGCGGTTCAGCACATGCAGAAAATGTTTTCCATAGTCACTGTGATGAAACGCAAATTTGGCCTGAACAGGCCTAAAAGGCTCATCAGATTCCTTCCACCCAGTAAACAGGAGACAGACAATTTTTTCAATATCATTCCAAGGCCAAAGAGTGAAATCCATGCCCTGACTACAGCCAATTACATCCCTTCTCATAGACCAGTATGGAGGACCATGGAGCTCTACCACACCCTTCTGTAATAGCTCTATAGAACTTTCCAAGGAATAGCTGGAACCTCACACACCTTTCAGGATCTTTCCTTCGTAATTATTTGTCAAGACTGGTATAACCTCAGACACTTCAAAAAGTGCTGTCTTTTTTTCTTCTTCTCCTTGAATACAAAGGCAATATACCTTTTGAAGTCAGCCTGGTCAGCTAGAGATTCTCTTTTTTCCTTTCGAAGCTGAGCACATAGTGTTCAGAGCTTGTTTCTTCTGGGAGTTTGGATCCCCCATTTTGAAATACAGGTGCTACAAAAGTGTTTCAGAAATTGTCACTAAACTATGGGCACTTTTTCTTTTTTTTTTTTTTTTTGCAAGTGCACACTCTTTATTACAAGTTAGAATCAGAAAAGCCCTGACAAAGGTTGAGTTTGGTGAACAGGACAGATCTTATAGGGGAAACCTAGAACATCTTTTATTCAAACTGGAGATAGATCTAATGTCTATCCCCAGGGTGGGGGTTGGGATGATAAAACACACCAAGTGGACAGAAACGAGTCTTTTTTTCTTTCCTGCTGATATGATTGAATAGCTAAAATCATAACTGTAACCCCAAAACCATACCTCTGGAGATACTAGCAGATTGCCATATTACAGGGTCAAGAAACAAAAGCTGCTGACCAGCCATGTGTGGACGATAACGTTTGGGGTTGGATGGGGAAAAGGAAGAGAAGGAAACAAAGAGGAGAAAATAGTTGAACTAACATTTAGGAAAATGCATTTGGTTTAAGGACCAAAAGAAAGGCTCTGGGGGCAAATGAAAAGCCTATTATCAGGATTTAGGTGTGCAATAAAACACGACTGACACCAGCCCAAAACCCAGCTCCTGGGGTCTGGCGTCCTCTCCAGGAGTCAGATCTGCCTGGTGCTCCCTGCGTGCACATCATCGCTTTGGTTGTCTCAGAAACTAACCTCAGTGGGGGGGGGCTTTGTGTCCAGGTGCCAGTTTAAAGCCAGGATCAAGGCATCCTCAGCTTAGCTCCTGCTCCGGGCTGATTTTGCTCTTCCTGGCCCTCCGTGCTTCCCACCACTCCGGGCCAGTGAGTAGTTTCTGCCAGCGGTGCCAAGGAGTCTGGGTCACGAATGCCCTGGTCCAGGCTTTGCTTTGGGAAGTCCGTGCCTCTTGGCTAAGTGGGTGATTCCCATCCACACAGACTCGCATTTATTTGTGTTTCCGTTTCTCTCAACAGTGTTATTTTCCTTCCCCCTCTTTTAACTCTTTAAAAGGATTTGTAGTTTTCCATGGGCCAGATTTTCGCCTTGTGTGCATGTAATCCCAGTCTTAATGTGATTATATATGGAATTATTTTCCTCAGGACTCTTCGTTACTGGAGTATAGACACACAACTGAATTTTGTGCACTCGTTGTGGGTTTGGTACCTTTATTGTTTTCAAATTGTTTTTGTTGTTGCTGTTGTTGGAGTGATGTGGAATTTGGAATTTTAAAACTCCTACAATTTCTACATCACCCTGCTTCCTCTCCTATACCGAAGACATACTGTGTGATACTGTTTTTGCATTTGTTGGGTTTGGAGAGCAAGGTCCTTGGGTTCACTCTGGGAAAGGTTTCCCCAGAGCCCTCTCTGCCCTTCCAACAGTGTCTCCCCATGACATAGGGAGTTACTTGTATCCAAAAGGGCAGTTTTATTATAAAAGGCAGAGGGAAGAAAGAGTACTCTCATAGGCAAGCGAGCAGATAGGGCTGCCCAGGAGCGACAGGGTTTGTTGTTGTTGTTGTTGTCTTTAAGGCGCAGGTTTATTAGAGAATGGGACAGAAGAGTAAAGGACTCTTGCATAGACATAAGCAGGCAGGAGGACCTGCTCCCAAAGGGGCAGTTTTGCTGAGAGAAGCCTGCATGGTTGCAGGTGGGCGGCCTTGAGGAGAGCTGCCTCTGCTGAGGGAGGTCAGTGACGAGAAGCCCAGGCACGGGACAGGTCACGGGCAGGCAGGAGGCTGCTGCCCTGAGAGGTACAGAGTTGGTAAAAAGAAGCACCTGCACAGTCACTGGTGGGCAGAAGGACTGCTGTCCAGAAGGGACAGGTTTGCTGAGAGAGACCTGAGTGGTCCAGAGGGGCAGCCTCAGAGGATGCTGTCTCTGCCGAGGGCGTCAGTGCAGACAAGTACTGGCAAGGCCACAGGTCAGGGGTCGGCTGGCGGCTGCTGCCCTGCGGAGGAGTAAAAGGAAGGCGGCAGCAAGCCTGGGGTCCCATCTTCTCTTTGGGAGGGGCTCACTCCTTCCTGGAGCCAACGGTTTTAAGTAACTATAGAATGGGAAAGGGGCCAGACAGCTACAGTGGCTCCATCTCCATATCTTTGCCTTCAGGTCTGCCTCCTGAGGCATCTGAGGCCAACCTAAATCTAGTGCTTTTCTGATCTGGGTATTGGCTATTGAGGGTTAATGGCTTCCCCTCCCTACCTAGCTGAATGTTCGGGTGGGGGCACAGCTCAGGGAGGCAGAGGGGGAGGCGTGGCAACCCGGGTGTGGGCCCAGAGCCCCTCAGAGGCTTCTGCTCTTGGGACATGGCTGGTGCTGCTCGGAGTCTGTAAGCGCTTTCATGGCTCCCGTCATTTTTACAAAGTCCTGAAGGGGATCTGTGGCGGTGGTGGGGGCCCAGCTCAGCCTGGGTTGGGTGACTGCTGCAGGGGCTGGAGCAAGAGCCAGGCCTGCCTGCAGGGTGGAGGGGCTGTGGGAGCCCATCTCCTGGGAGGCCCGTGGGAGCCAGCATGGGGCATCTGAGTCCCTGCCCACCCTCCCTGCAGATGCTGGCCAGTGCCGGGATCGGGAGTGGGGCAGAGACCAGTACTGGGAGTCCAGCTTACAGGGTGTAGGGCCCTGACCTGGGGCGGGGCGGTGGGGGATCTGCCGTGTGGAGCAAAGCCCTGAGCTGGGGGTTCCAGGGTGCCTGGGTCAGAGCTCTGAGTGAGGGTGCCCCAACGTGCAGGGCAGCAGCTTGAGCTGGGACTGTCCAGTTTGCCAGGTAGAGCCCTGAGCGGGGTGGGTCCGGGGTGCAGATGCTGAGGTCTCAGTTCTGGGCTCTGTCAGGCAGATTGCAGAGGGGTTCTGATGGCTGGGAAGGTCGAAGCCTGTGAAGCTGGGCTCGGGACTTTTGGCCCGGGTGGTTGGGGAAGGACTTGGAGCTGGACTAGTGCCCCGAGGCAGATGTTTGGGCCTCAGGTGGGTGTTAGGGCTTGTGCAGGGGGTTCTGTCACCCGCACCGGGTGGGCAGAGCGCTGGGCAGCAGAGTTTCTGCAGCCCCCCTTTCCGGCCAGCAGGGAACCCCGCACCCATGCTCCACCCTGAGGGCCTCAGGGCTGCAACTTCCACAGAGAGGTTCCCCAGAAGCTGCAGGAGTTTGCGTGGTGGGCGTGAGTGCCAATGTGGCCTGGCTAGCAGAGAGAGCCACACCTGGCCCTGGGCTCTTCCACCCCACCCCTGGAAGCCCCCAGATCCAGACACATCCCCCCAGGCCTCCCCTGATGCTGGAAACATCAGTTTCGGGGGACTGGCATGTAAGGAATACTTAGCAGAAGCAGCAGAGCCCAGGGGGTAGGGGTGGCCCCTGGGACAGTTAGGAGAGGGGGACGAGGAGCTGCAACATCCGGGTATTACCAGCAGGTGGGGTGAAGGAACAGGGTGTCCAGGGACTGAGGAAAGGTGACCCCGCAGAGCAGCTGCAGGTGATCACGGGCAGCCGGACCTACTGGAGAAGGGGCCAGTGGGATGCTTGCCCTGCACAGCTGGTGTGCAGGTGCCGGCTTGTGTGCCCGAGGGGGCTGGGGCAGGGTCAGGGGCAATCCATGGGCAGGACTTGGGGAGGGGGTCCAGGATCAGGGGAGGCCTGGGGGGATGTTAGGTGTTCCAAGTGGAGCTATACTTGCAGCATAGTTGCCAGTGAGCTGTCTATATGCAAATCCTGGTTTATAATGAGCTGTCATTAATGTGTGAGTTTCATTCTTTTATGATGTGACGGTCTTTCACATCATGCTGTCATAAAATAGTTCTTGAATGACACAGGAATTCGGTAAATTCATTGTTGTCCGTCTTTTTGCCAAGGTCCTACTTTAAAGTTGTGGTTAAGTATTGGGACTTTATAATTCATCTCAAACACTGTCTTTGATCCAGGTGGGAATTCATCATAATTTGAAAGTTGTATAGTAAGAAACTTAATCTGTTGCTGGTTCATTAAAAAGTGTTGTCCATAAGTTAGCCTCCACTCAGCTTTTTTATTGTCCACTTCTATATTATGATATCAGAGCTTCGCATGAGATATCTCATTCATGGTTCCATCCTAAGTTTTAGGGCATCTGAGAATGTGAAATCCATCATGTCTACTTCAGGTGGTATGCATGCCAAAATTGCAACACTGCATGTGTTATAGAGGTGTGTGTTGTTTTATTAATATAGTTGCTGTGTTTATGAGATCTGGGTTTTATATCTATTTGGTGCGTGAATATCCATTGCTGGAAATCCAAGATGGTGTGACCCAGCACATAAGTGGATTTTTGGAAAAGTTGAGGAAATATATTTTTTTCAGTTGATACTGGTTCCTTGGTAATACTCTATCTGGCCACTTGGTGGTGTAAGAATGTTCTGTAATAGTCTCAGAAGGGTCCATAATAAAGCAAGTCTGACAGGTTTCTCGTCAAATCTCTTCCCATTAGTATTTCCATCTGTGATGGACTGAATACCTTTGGATGTATTCATCAATATAGGTCTATTTGTTATCCAGTACCCTTTACTTTTAGATGGAATCCATTTAGATAGAATATATACATATATATGGAATATATAAGTGAAGAATTTGCTCTCTACAAGTCAGTGGAATTAAAAGTAAAGTTCAGTTTTGAATCAAGTCCCGTCTCATCTGGTATCCAATAACTTTTATAAAAATTCTGATATAGTGTGGCATGATTTCCCTCCTTGTCAGAACTCATTCTTACCTTCTATTCTGTTAGATCTCGTGTATCAGCAAGTGTGTGAAAGGAATACTTTTCCAACTGACTTGCAGTTGAATAATCCTGTGATGTCATATGATAAGGAGTGGAGAATCACATTAAAACAATTTCAGTTTTTTTTAAAGATTTATTTATTTATGCATACAAGCACTGGGGTATAAGCCAGAGGTGTGGAGGGTGAGAGGATTCACCACAGAGAGCGGGGAGCAGAACAGGCAGATCAACGGAAGTACACTGCTGAGGGGAGCAGCGGGCGAGGCAGGAGAGGTCTGCTGCACCATGTGGGTCCCCCTCCCTGGCCAGCAGCAGGGATCGAACTCGTGCTGCAGTGGCTGCGGTTTGCTTCATAGTGCGTTGCTTAACCCACTGCGCCACCAGAGATGCACCACCAGGGAGGCCCTAATTTCAGTTTTGAAGTTAGTTATTTTCTTGCCTGAATTATTCTGTAATATAGTAACAATACTGGGTATTGCCAGTCCTGGGTGGCATGCATCGAAAATGTGTGTGCTTTCCAAGAGTGAGCCTCATAGATAATTTGGTGCGTCAGCTCTGGGTGGTGTGTATTCAACAGTGAATTAGTCAAATATTTGGGGCTTGGTATCTGTGAGCACGAGTTCCAAGTGCATTAATATTCCATGAGTCCTGAACTAAAGATCGACTAATATTTTCTCCTTCGGGGTCCCATGAATTTTTGTGGATTCTTGCATTAAGTTGTCCAAAATAAGGACAATTTGGAAAATTGACTAGCCATATGATCTTTGTTTAGTTGTCAATATCTTTTTTGTGTTTGTGTGGGCATGGCCATTCATATGGGAATGGTATAGGTTCCGTTGGTAGTATAAATCTTGGATGTAGATGAGGTGGAGGTAATGGAAGGATGATGGGTGAGGAGTCCTTGCATCCTCCCCTTCTTCAGTTCCCTCATTATGTTCCTCTTCTTCTTCACCATTTTTATGTTCATAGTCATATTCATCCCTTCATCAGGCATGTCTGGATGATATCAGAACTGATGGCACACTGAGAAGAATTCAAAATTAATTGCATTTTTGCAATTAAATTTTCCAGTAGCTTTTGTGTTGTTGGCGTCCCTAATTTCACTGGTTATCCTGCCAATGTTTGTTGCCCTCCTCTATGTCTCATTAATTTGCGAGATCTGTATATTTCCCTTTCCTAATGGTTTCCAAAAGTACAGAGAGATTGCTGTAGATGCCATCACTGACCGCCACAGTTCAGTTCATTCACAGCAGTGTGGATTTGTACCCTTTACAATGGGTGAGCTATTGCTATTGGGAAAATACGGGTTATGCCAATGACTATGTCTTCTGTTAGCTTTGTAGAATTCTTCACATTGCGCTCTGCATATAATGATGTCTACTATGTAGAGAAAGCATATTTAGCAGGAAGGATTGTATGTTGTAGTTGATGGGTTTCTCAAGTTGGTTACAGTCGAAGTATCTAGAGACATTGTGTGATGGGTCAATATATGCCCAAATAGTTGCAGGAACTGTTAGTTGAGTTGTTGGTCTGCTAGGATCTGAACCCTTGACATTGACATATGTTGTGTCTCTAAAACACTACCAATAAAGGAAAAGAAAATAAACGTTTTCAAAAAAGGACTAGAGAGGTTTTCCATGATTTTAAAAGTTCATGTTCTCTGGCGGCCCAAGGTTGGATTTAAAGTCTATCAAAGCAAATATCACAGGAGTGAAAAGACACACACCACACAAGTAAAACAAAAAGTGAGTTGGAGAAGTAAATAGTGGTCTCAGTTTCCCTCAGCCCTGAAGACCAGGCTTCTGCTGTGGGAGCTGTCGGTGCAGAGGGAGCACACACAGAGTGGGGTTTGCCTCAGCCCCTCACCACACTGCCTCCCTCGCGCTGGACCTCTACTCCCTCCTGAGGGGTAGCAGCCACTGGGAGCCCTCAGATGGGCCCAGATGCAGAGGATCCTCAGGTCAGGCAGGGCAGAACTGTAAGGCAGATTCTGGGGCGGGGCCCAGGACAGAGGCAGCTGGTCCGACCAGCTGAATGAAGAAACAAAGCCTTAGTTCCAAGGCAAATGAGGGGCAGGTGAGTTTCAGAGAGGCGTGAAGTCTCACTCCTATTTACAAGGGCCCAGCTCTCATTAAGTCATACTTGGAAGGTTACTAGTCAGAACTGACCCCGGAATTTCTTTCTCCCATTTTCGGCAAAATTTTGCAAGAGGTTCAACCACAATGTTTAGTGACCATATTATCAGAGCAAAAAAGAGAAGGCGTCCTTCTCCGCTGAGGTATCCACCACTGCGGGTTCCTGGCTGATCAGAGGACCCTGCACAAGCAGGACAAGAGAAGCAGTGACCAGGATGAGCAGCACCCAAGGGGAGCACCAGGGTGGCAGCACCTGCCCAGGAGTATTAATTCTGGTCTGTCTTGTTCACGCCACAGCTCTGCTTCTTTCTGCTTGTGTGAGCCTGACAGCTGTGAGGCAGAAGCACCGTGATGCTCCCCAGAGCCGGAGGTTCATAATGAGAGCATCGGAGAAGGACAGAGGGGAGAGAAATAGAGCTGGACCCTCCTGGAAGATGGACTCAGGCCATGCATGGAGCTGGGGGTGGGGCTGGCCAGGGCAGTGGCCCAAGGAGCGAGAACAGGAAGTGGCTCTGAGCGCCTCATCACGCTGGGATGAGAGGATGTGTCCATACAAGGGCGTCTGTCTGTGTGGGAACGCATACGTGGGGGTGAGCATGTCTGAGATGTTTGCCAGAAAACTGTGATGGTGGCTTTGGGGGTGTTTGGCTGGAGACGGGCATCTGAGCAGGGGCACAGTGTGAGAAGATGCTGGAGACGTGTCTCTCAGCACGAGTGGGGTTCCCCTCCATGACACGTAGGGAGAGTATCCTCACACTCACGCCCTTATATGGACGGGTCTGCTCACTCCAGCGTGCCGAAGCCCTGCACACTGTGTCCAGTCACCCTGCAGCAGATGCAACTCCATGGCCCTCCCACCGCCACCACCCAAAGCCCCCAAGGAAAGAAGGGACTCTAGGGAGGGGTGAGCAGTATGTGGGACTGGGAAGCCATCTGACCTAGGTCCCACCTCAGGAAAGGCCAAAGATTAGACGTTTCACTTTATTTCCAAGTAAAACTTTGATGCAGGCACAGAAATAGACCACCAGGACTTAAAGATGTTCCTCACCATCTTTATGATTGAGCAACATTGTTGTACCAGAAATTAGTATTTACTACAACTCCAGTAATTAAACAATGATGTTCTATTGTATTTTGTGTTAAAGCTGTTCATTGGCTCCGTGTAAACATTTAATACAAACCACTTTTTTTTTTTAACACAAACCACTTTTTTTTTAACACAAACCACTTTTTCTTAAATACAGTGGGAACTTCAACCAGTGGGGATGCCCAGGCCTCTGGGCCCCCCGTATTGCCAGAAGGTCCAGGGAGTGAAATCCGCACTGCCTCCAGATGCTTTCTTACACTGTCCCACCCTATGTGTGGCCTGGAGAGACAGAGAAGATGAAACAGAGGCAATGGATTCTCTGCCCTTTCCTGGGGTCACTGGTTGCTGAGTTTGGTCCTTCTGTTGAAACCCAGGGCAGGGTCTGGTATTCATGCTTCCTAAGTGCCGGCAGATCCAACTGTGGCGGTAGGATCTGATTTCCTCCATGGCTGGGGAGCCCTCATCCAGGAAGGCTGGATGTCACCACTTCAGTACACGTCAAGGAGTGAAAAAAACAAGAGTGCATTTATTCCAACAAATTCAGACTAGGCCTTATCTCCAGGGCAGTCTTGTGGGAGGGATGCCCAGGCATGTGTCCTATTGGAGAGTTGGCCTTGCTGAGCAAGGAGCTGAGAGATGCAGGCAGTAGGCCATTCCGTGTCTCTGGGTAAATTGTTCCCGCCCCTAGCAAGTGTCACACAATTTGAGTCCATGGGCAGCAAGTGGCCCTCTGTAAACTGCTGGCCATATAAGCCCTGTGCCACTGGCTCAAAGTTTCTCCACTGCTTTACACATCGGGGCCTGAGGGCTGCTGTCCTGCACTCTCTCCATCCTGCATTTGGTTTGGATGATAGTTTGTCAGTGACTTGGGGATCATTTTAAAAGCATTTGGTCATTGAATCAGCATAGACCTTGATCAATCAGGACATGCCCTGGATGTGACAAGTAGCCCAGTCACAAGGGCGGGCTCTGGCTGCTCTAGACCCGGTTACCGCTACCACGCTGCCTCCTAGTTGTTCTTTAGCTTCAAGGTGACCTGCTAACCAACAGAGGAAATTTGGGAAGGTCCTGGTTTTGACAATCCACAGACCATTGCGGAACAGTGGGGCGGAATTGTGCCACTGACCCGTGCTGCTTCAAACTACCTGAGTTTTGGGCTTTGTGTGCATAAATTGGGGATCATAATTGGGTTGTGGGAGCACATTATGATGGGTGTAGAGCACATAGTCTGGTCCTTCCTCCTGCACTCCCTGAGGTTATTGGAATACGCCTTTTGATGATTCCTTGCATTTCCACAAATCTCTGCACATTACCGATCTGTCTATACTCTGCTCACACCTGCTTAGTTTTCCGCTGACTCTGTGTTTTTTCTCTTGTCCTCTTTTCATCATTTCCCCTTCCATCCCTAAACCCCTTCCAGCTCCATCCTTTCTTGTCCTCCCCAAGTACACACCTCCCCTTGCCATGGCCATCCCTGCAGTTAAAGAAGTGGTATGTGCTTGGGTGTGGGCTGTAGGAGGGAGAACAGGCCTTGACCTTAAAGACACGGCGGCTCCCTTTCCTTCTCCAACTGGCAAGAAGATGAACTTAGTCCCTGTCATGACCAGGGGGATGCAGAACCTCTCACTAGGAACACCCCCCTTGCCCAACCTCCCCCACCCTCAGCCTGGCACTACCTGCATCCACACTCTGCCACACTCATCCCTTCATAATGGTACTTGAGGGTGGGGACCCCCATGTCATCTTTGTAGAGGATAGAAATTGGGCTCAGTTTGGTGGGCACACAGCAAGCCTTGCCCACTTTCATGGGGAACTTGAGATGCACCAGGGTCTGCACAATGGCATGTTTTGTTGGGGTCACGTCATCAGCCAGGGGGAAAAAGCAGCCACCTTTACACTCATAGGCATCGTATTCCTTGGGTGCAATGATCCAGCTGTCCCAGCCAATGTCCTCGAAGTTGACCCGCAGGGAGGCCTTTTGACAGTGGTTACTGGCCCCAGCACTCCTCTTCCTTCTGGCCAAGGATGACCCAGCAGCCGTGTGGCCCTCCACAGCTTCTTCCTCCTCCTTGCCCTCACCTGCCTCTGCTGGGCCGTTCTTGGGCAGCTCTTTGATCACACTCTCCTGTTCATGGCCGATCATCTCCCTGAGCTCCAGCCTGGTCTCTTTGGTCCCGTTGCTGCGGTCATTGGAGAAGATGACAAAGAAGGGCAGATTTTTGGAGCCTGGGGGTACGCTGATGTCCAGCTTGTCACAGCCCTTTCTGTGATTCTCTACAGTTACTTCCAGTTTATTTCTGCTCTTGGTGGTGTCTGCCTTGACCCACCGCTTCACAGCACTGGACACCTCGAAGGTCTCCCAGCCCTCCTCCCGAATGTCCTGGGACACCAGGAAGGTCTTGGTTCTCTTAGAAGCATCCCAGGCATCTTCCCCATCCAGAACGTCATAAATGACCATGTTTCCTTTCAGCTCCTGAGAGGAAACCATGTGACTCTGACAGGAAATGTAGAGTCGGAGCTCTGCCCTGGTGATCTGCTCGTGCCTGGGAACGGAGATGTTGAAGAGCAGGATGTGTTTCTGGAAGGGACAGTCTTCTGTGGTGGATACAGAGATGGCATCTGAAATGCAAAGACACAGTGAGCGACATCTGTGGGCGAGGCCTGATTTCCTAACACCAAAGCTCAATCTGGGCTGAGAAGAAAGGTCATCTGGGATGACATCATCTTTATCAAATCTCTATTTGGTTCCACATAAGACCTTCATGGAGAAGAGTATTTTGAAAGATACGTTGAGCGCTTTCAAAGAAAAGCAAAGGCAGAAGATGCCTTCACATTAGAGTTGACAGTTCCAACTTGTACTGCCTTCCACTGGCTGCCCACATGGCCCTAGGAGCTTTGCACGCTTCGCTTGGCTCCTCTCATCGACCCTGCACTAACTAGTCCTCACTTTTACGGATGCAGAGACTGGATTCTGGGCATTTAATGGGCAATGTGTGCACATCCTGTAATTAACCTCACTTCAAAGCAAAACAGAAGAGAACCAATAAACAGAACAAGAAAGCTCACTGTCAGCCTCAGAGAACAGGCCCTGAGTGTTTGACCTGGAAGGCAAGGTCCTGGGAGGAAAGCTGAAACCCCAGCATTAATATCCCAACACCTGAGCAATGTAGTAATCATTCAGAATTGTAATTTCCAAGCAAAGCGGAAAACTGGGTGCCTTTTTGAATGTTTGAGGAGATAAAGTAGCCTCAACTGCCTTATCATAGAAGGCCAAACCAGGACTTGCCTTCCAGCTGCGTGATGGTCTGTTTCCCACCACTGGCAGACACAGCCATAGGCATGCCTCTTTTATATGCCATGGCTCGGTCACAAAGAAGATTTTATATGCCATGGCTCAGTCACAAAGAGGGAAGAGAAATTGCATTTTGTGACCACCTCCATTCTGAAGCTCTGCAGGTTCAGTGTCTGGCAGACCCAAGAGCCAGTCCTGACTGTCCTTCCCTATGCTTGTGACCTTGGACGAGCTTTGAGGATCACTGTCTCTGGGCCTTGGCTTCCTTGTCTGCAGCATGGGGCTCATCCTTCCTGACTCCCAGGGTGTGTGTGCAGCTTCAGTGAGATGACACCTGGAGTTTAGCTAGCACTTCCCCTGGCTCATAGCATTACTTCTGTGTCCTTCCCAGACTTTCTTCCTCACATGGGGACACACCACACCCTCCAAGCACAAGGCTTTCACACAGCTCTCTGTAGTCTCCTTACCCAGTGTGGATGTACTGGTTGTGCTTTTGCTAGATGTGTTGAGCAGCGGGAGCAAGGGAGTGGGGTCTGTGCGCAGAGCATTAGTGACGTCATGTGCTCGTACTGTGGTTTGCCTTGAAAAGGGCCATGGGACCACAGTCAGGCATCTAGAAGACCAGTGCCCGCCCTTCCTGAGCTGCATCTGTGAGCAGAAGCATAATTGGCCTCCCCAGTAGCACTGGCCTCAGGCAGAGCTGGGATTAGATCAGAGCACTTGTTTCCAGGACATGGACAATGAGAGAGGGGGTGTCATGGAGATGGCTCTAAACACTGGCCTCCCGGACTACAAGATCTGGTAATTTTGTGCAGCCAAAGAAGCCCAGCTTTCCCTTAAAGAAGTGGTCACAGACATGCTGTGGATCTGATGAGATGCAGGAGAGCGCATTTAAAGAAAACCAGGCTAGTGTTTTAAAAACCAGGCAAGTTCCCATGAAAACCTAGATGTTCTTAAGAGACTGAGGTGTTGGTGCACTGGTGAAATGGCGATAGGAATTCCATGGGGATTGCAACTGCTGTCAAAGATATATAAATAAATAAATTTTAAAAACCCTAGATACTTTTCTTCTTTTGGTCAATCAGAAAATCCAACACTGGTGGGCAGGTACGGTGACCATAGTGTCCTTTAGAAGGAGGCTCTGCAGGCTAGTGGTACTGAGCTGGGCCTCTTAGGAGTTTGCAGGTCTCAGGCCCAGGAGGGGAGAGGCCGTTTGCCTCGCTGTCTGGAGGGAGACTGCAGCGGCAGGGAAAGCTGAGCTGTGCTGGCAGGTTGGTCCAGGTCAGGATCCGGCCACTTAACTTATGACAGCCTGGGACAGCTCTCAGGGTCTGTACAGCCCGGCTTCCCTGCTCACAAGTCATTTCACCTACAGTGCGTGAATAAGTGGCAGAAGCCCTCGGCTGGCGTTTGTCATCTTCCAGTCCTCCAGAATCAAGGAGATTCTTTCCTTTTTAGGAATGAAGTTCTCCTCCAACACTTCTCTTCAAGAGTTAATCTGAATATTAGACATCTTTCTTTAAGAGAGAAATACACATTCTCTCAAAATTCATAAATGTACCAAGTGGTTGGAGGTTAACTTAAGTTGTCTGTTTTGAAGGAAGAAGGAGACAGGAAGGGAAAAGGGTGAAGTAGGATGAAGAAAGGAGACTGGCGTAACTGCAGCACCTACTGTGTTAAATGCGGCATTGGGCCAGGGCAGGAGAATCTTCTGGAGCAGAGTCGTCCAGTAGGACTTTCCGCAATGATGGAAATGTGCAATAAGCCATGCCTTCTTTTAGGGTAACCATTTGCCACGCATACTGTTGAGCACCCGAAGCTAGTAAAACCAGAGCACTAAATTTATTGATATTTCATTTAAATTAACTTAAAACCTCATGGGGCTGGCAGCTGCCATGCTGGAGAGAGTAGCCGTGGCCCACTGACCCCCCCGCACCCCCAGGGCCTTGTGACTCTACCTTCCATGCTGAAGCTGCGCACGATGTTGGAGGCAGGGGTGGATGACTTGTTGCTGGCATATCTGTTGTACAGGTCGATCATGTACTGGGGGGGCTCTGCTTGCGTTTTGTCCTGGGAAGGGACGCCGCTCAGGTTGAGGCTGCGTAGAAAATCCACCTTCATGTTCTCCAGGAACATCCTCAGGTCGAAAGTGCCTTCCTCTGGCTCACCTCCAGGTTGCCCTAGTGAGCGGTGGGCTTCTCCCCCAAACGCGGCTCGCCCCCGGCTCTGCAGCGGCTTCGCCTGCACCGTGCAGGCCAGCAGGGAGAGCATAGGCAGGGCCACGCACAGCAGCCCGTGGCACATCTTGGGACGGCGCTCTCAGCCTGGGCAGGAGACTGCAGGCGGCCTGGGTGAGTTAGCGGTTACAGGGAGGAGCCCAGAAGGAGCGGCCCTGCATGATCCTGGCGGCAGCTCTGCACAAAGCCCCCAGCAGTTCACAGGCTCTCGCCCACTGTCCCCACAGTGTCCTCTACTCGTTCTTATCTGGCCCTCAGTGCAGTGCATGACCTCTTATCTCAGGGAGCTCTCGCTAATGAAGGCTCTATAAACATCTGACAACACACAGGGCTTGTGGGAAGGACACAGCCTGCTGCAAAGAATCTGAGTTTCTCCGTAGGGTCATCGCCCTCTAATTAGGACCCTTTCTCATTTCCTTGCCAGCTTTGTTCAGAAGAATCTTGAGACAGAGTGATGATATACTCATCTCCTGGACCATAGAAACAAAGAATCCAGGAAACAAGCAAGACTGAAAAAGTCCTCCAAATATAGAAACACCAAACTCCTAGAAGCTTGTAAACATCGTTGGGCTGGTGTGGGTGGTGGGGTATGGACCACATCCTGCCTCCTGTGGGGTGGGGTTCTGCCCATGTGGCTCAAGCACTGTGCCTCGTTCTCATCTGTTAAAAGACTTGGATGCATGAGTGTAGCACCTGCCTACAACTTAATGAGGTGATGAGGACCTTGGAGTAAGACAAGATAAGGGTTCTCAGGCCTCCCTGGTGGCACAAGGGGCTACAGCGCAGCACCATGAAGCCATCAGCAGCCACTGCTGCATTAGTTCAATCCCTGGCCAGGGAGGGGACCCACATGGCTCAGCAGACCTCTCCTGCCTCGCCCGCTACGCCCCTCAGCAGTGTATTTCAGTCAATCCGCCTGTTTTGCTCCCCACTCTGACCCTGGTTTTATTCTCTCACCCCGTCCCCCAGTACCTCTGGTCTATACCCCAGCTGGCGTATGTATAAATAAATCTTAAAAAAACAAAACAAAACAAAAACAAGAAAAAAATCCCAGTTCTCTCATTCAGTCTCCACAAGAGTGACTTGGAGCAAGTCACTTTACATCTTCGAGTCTATTCAGAAGTTGGCCCAGGCCCTGGTCAGTAGGGTGGCTGCATTCCGGCTGCCACATCTCTGCACCTGGGTCATGCTGGGCTGGGAGGGGGCGGGGGGAAGAAGCCCTATGCCTCCATGGCCTGCTACCTAGGGGCGTCACACCCACTGAGTGTGCTGTTCCAGGAGCCCAAAGAGCTCTGTGGTTAGTCTTTGGGGGCGCGGGGTCTTCGTTCATGTCAGCTGGGTGAATCCTGTCAGCAGAAGATCACGTAATCCAGGGACACAGGAGAAGGTGAGGGAAACCCTGGGGCTGGTACCTGTCCCAGGATGTCCCCTTGGCCTGAGGAAGCTGTGGTCCAGAAGGGACCTGCTAGGTCCTCAAGATTGTGTTAAGACCAGATCAGTATGCCCAAGCTTAGGTTCTGTCCATTTCCATCATGTGTGGGTTTGACCAAAGGACATAGTTAAAAATACTATGTGCGTGTGTGTGTACGTGTGTGTGTGTTGGGGGGTGGTCTCCTCTGGGGAGGATTTGAACATGACTTTGTCCCATACTGACCAGACTCCTGGGGAGGAGTGGCAGTGTGTTTGGCAGGTTCAAGAGGAGGGGGGGGCATGGAAGTCTGAGGTCAGGGGGCTCAGTGCTGGTCAGCCTTTTTCCCACCCGAGGCAGGTTGAAACCAGGAGTCCTGGAGTGGCCAGACTGGACAGAACTCGCCGACCCCATCCTTTGGGGACACTGCCAAGGAGGATGCACAAGTAGGGTGCTGCTTCAGGATGCTGCTTGGAGACAGGCCGGAAGCTTACTGGGCCTTGAGCCAAGTCAGTACAAGAACTCCCCGGGACAGTGAAAAGATGAAAGAGTACGACGGCCTGGAAATGAAGCTGCAAAGCAGAGAGTGAGTTAGGAGGAGCTGCGAGCAGGACAGGCATTCCCCACGCGATCCGATCCTGTCCCAGGAACAGCCCAGAACCTGCCACATTCAAGAGGCAGAGCCAAGGGGCTCATAGGGGCGGCCTGAATGCACTCAGGGGAGTGTAAGGATGTGCTGCTGTCTGATATTTTCTTAAAAACATAGCAGATTGTTTTTTTCTGATTATAATAGTAGCATGCAGCACACACAACTTGGGAGAAGTAAAACCTGATAAAGGAGGAGGTAGCGATCACCTATAATCTCATTATGCGGGGGTGGCCACAGCTAACATTTTCAGATGTAAGCAGTCCCATATTCTCTACTCAATGCCCTAATGGCCAGGTGTGTTTCGAGATTCAGGAAACTTCAGAGATTGGAAACTTGTTACGTTGTATATACCGTCAGAACTCCAGTGGGGCTGGAAGCAACGCCTCTCATAAGCATATTAATATATCTGCAGTGAAATAAATAAGGACACAAATATCCATTCAGGTTAAGTGATACACATACACAGAGAGTTAAAAGGAAGTTTAGGTTTTCAGGTAGTCTGGAATTTGGGGTCTCTGGTTAAGGGCTGTGGTGGTGCATGGAGGAAATCGGTGCCTGGAAACTCCAGTCACGTAGCTTGTGCTGTGCACGAGCCCCAGGGCTGTGCACTGCAATAGGCCAGTGAAAATGTGTTTCTGTGGTTGAAATCTCTCACAAACTCAGAGAATCAATATATCCACATCCCCTTTACCGTTCTTAAGTAACTGTGTGCGGGTTCCCGATCTTATTATCAGGAGATCTATCTTCCCCTTCGGCTAAATGTCCACGCAGTTTTGTCTAGTTCCAAGATGATGGGGTGGGATGGTGTCAGTCCAGCTTCTTAATGTTGGAGTGGTGGTAGGAGAAAGGGGTCTTAGCACATGCTTCCCAGCGATACTGGGCTTTGCTGTTGGGTCCCACACATTTAAGAACTGCCTGTGCACAGCAGCTGGGAGGCTCTGACTGGCCGTGTTTCTTCCCAGGACTTGTGGTGTTCCCTATTGGGTAACAAGGTAACAGATTTCTAGGTACACTGCAGGGCGACCCACTCTCTAGAAGGCACATGCCTGTGGAAGGTGGCTGGGTTAAGAGAAGAGGCCACCTGTGGTCCCCACAGATGTGCTGGAGCATCCTGGGTCAGCAGCCCAGGGACCCATTTTCCTAAATGTGGCTGATTTCAGGAACTTTGTTACCTGTCTATACAATGGGTCTTGGTCCTTCTGAATAGTTCCACTTAACTCTGGTTCTTCGAACAAGGCTTGAGTCTTGTTCTGTCTTTCCTGGAAGACACGGGTCTTCATGTAAAAGGGTCCCTTCCTATCACCAGCTTTCCATTGCTGGGGCCTTAGGTAGGGTTTGCTTTAGTTAAGTTACGAAAGATCTTACTTATCTTCCTCTCCCTTTTCCTCCCATAAATTGGGTGCTTGTAAATACTTCACTTCCTTATCCTAGGGAAGTCCATTGCATAATTATTCATAGAACAGGGATCTGAATTATAGTGACTTTATGGTTTTTTGTCTATGCCCACACACAGGAAAGGCTGATGTACAATCTGAGACACCTAGACCAAAATCTGCCTTATTTGCTTTTGCAGTTATTTGGTAAATAAAATTTGCTGTGTACAGGTTTGGTTTATAGAGGCTTTTCTTTTCTAAAAGTGTATATGTTGAACAATTTTGGACAAGGGTCAAATCCATTCAATAGGGAAAGAACTGTCTTTTTAAAAAATGGTGCTGGAGAAATTGGATATCCCCACGTAACAGGATGAAGTTGGACCCTTTCCTAATACCAAACACAAAAATGAAAACAAATAGATTAATGATCGAATCATAAGACACATAATTATTAAACTCCTAGAAAAAACACAGGGGAGCTTCACGACATTGGGTTTAGCCATGGTTTCTTGGATGTGACACCAAAGGCACAGGCAACAACAGCAACAAAACACAAACTGGACTAAATCAGAATGGAAAGCTTTTGTGCACTAAAGGATGCTATCAACAGATTGAAAGGCAATCTACAGAAAGGGCAAAATTATTTGACTATTGCATATCTGATAAGGGATTAATATCCTGAATATGTAGAGTATTCCTTAAAAAAATTCAACAACACATAAAAAAATCAAAAATGGGCAAAGAACCTAAACAGACTTTTCCCCAGAGCAGTTATACAAATGGCCAATAAGCACATGAAGAGATGCTCCAAATCTCTAATCATGAGGGAAATGCCAAATGAAAAGCCACAATAAGAGACCACCTTATACCCAGTGCGCTGGTTATTTCTATGGAGGGAGGGGGGAAGACAGAAAAGGTTGGGGGAACAAGCTCACACACGCACAGAGGAAAGACTGATTTGTGGAGTTTAGAACAGAGACAAGGGTTTGTACATGGCCGTGGGGCGGGCATGGGGTCTTGCTTGAGCCTAAAGGTACCTGTTTCTCCAGGGGCCACCTAGACGTCATAGTTAAAGTAGGGCTCCATTAATATTTTAGAATACTTTCTCAAGATACCACTGTACCTTTATTAGTTTTCCATGAAAACACATAACATACACAATCTACAGTATAGAAAGTATAATTTACAAAAATATAAAAATCTTGGTTATTTTTTAGTATTCCAACATATGTATGTGTTATTTCAACTGGCACATTTCAGCAACGCACATTTGACCAGCATGATTACCTCTGCAAATGGTGTCAACTCTCTCCTTTCTGTTTTAAAATAAAATATATATTAAGAAAAAGAAACCAAAATTGGTTATATGTGCATATTGTATGTGTAAAAGCTTTTGTAGTGGATTCAAAAGAAAACAACCATTTATACCATTACTGAGGCCCTGTTTCTCAGGAACCAGTATGTCCCAGAGCATTTTAAACTGAGTATTTTAACAGAGGTTCTTTCAATTGAAAGAAACGCCCTTGGATTTGCAGCCTTCTTCGCAGGTTATGAGATGATGATCGCCAAATCCAATACTGTGGACGCATCAGCTTCAGACCTTCCCAACAGTGGGCTGGACCACAGGTGACGGTCAGGCGAGGACTAATTCCCAGACCCCTTGGGTGTGCAGACTGGCATTTAGGAGGCAAGACATTAGAGACCCCAGAATGATGTCCTGGGAGACAGCTCTTTGGGGGACCCAACAAGGTCATATGGGAGCTCTGCTCTCCCTTGGAGCTGCACCTCTAGCCAAACCCCCACTCCAGAAAGCTCCAAGCACTCTGCCCTGCTGAGCGAGGAGTGGGGAGGAGGTTTCCTGGCACCCCAGAATGCCTCCTCTTACCGGCAGGCACAGGTCTCCACAGACATGTTGGGATACACCTTTAGAACCACGTTCCGGTTCTCATCTAGGAAGAGGACCCCAAGGGAATTCATCTTGTCAGGAACACAGCAAGGCTCTGGGATGCCCGGGACGATGCCCACAGCCCTGACGATGCTCTGGATGGTGGCATGGTTGGAGGGGCGGACAACCTGCAAGGAGAAGGAACTCCGTTACCTTGGCTCGCTGCCCACACCCCTCCTCCCCCAGCCAGGCCATCTGCATGTTTTTGAGTAAGGCCATAGAAAAAGCATCAACCTAGTAGGTGAGACCACAGGGCCGGGGGAGACACACTCCCTCTGAAGCCAGCCACACGCTGAGTCCTGCAGAAGTTTGTAAGCGCCTCAGGCCCCGGGCAGCCTAGAGGAAAGTCACATCCTTACATGGCACTGGCCACTGGGGGGCACCTGCGTGCCACACATCTCCAGTGAGCACCTGGAGCTGGGCAGGAGCTGTCCAGAGGGAAGGTCTGGGGAGAGGCCCAGCCAGTTCTGCTGGCGTCAGAGCTCCGGGGTTTCACAGACTGTGAGTCCAGAGCTGCTCCCCATGGGGTTGTGTCTTAGCACTGAAGGCAAAGTCAGCAAGTCCATGGGTCATCCTCATGGGGTTAGACCCTAACATTTCCCAGGTGGGCCTGACTTTGGGGTGTCAGGTACTAACTCACCTGCATCACCCCATTTTGTCTCATATTAACCTTATGGTAGATATGACCTAATTTTACTACTGAGGAAACTGAAGTTTAAGATGACTAAATAACTTGACCAAGGGCCCTCAGAAAGTTGCTGGGCTTAGAAATCAAGCTCGCTGGGGCTGGGCGCTCTCTCCCTGTGTAAGCAGTCTCTCTCCTTTCTCATAGAGAAGGCTCTGAGACCCGAGACACACACAGCACATGCCATGCCATTGTCTTTGGGAAGTACCTCCAACAAGACGAACAGGACCAAGTCACCAGCTTCAGTTCATCGCTGACCAAAATGTGACATATAGTGTGTTGATGAGAAAGGCCTCTGGGGCGGAAGGGAGGCAGGGACACCTGGTCTGCAGGGTTTGGGCTGGTGTCAGGGAGAGTGGGAAGGCAGTGAGCCAGGCTGATAGGGTGAAGGCCAGCTGCAGCCTGCACCTGGGCCATGCCTGCCTCTCTTCCTGACCTCCCTGTCCTCTTTTGCATTTGCACGGCTTTGGGGAGAAGCCCCTTAATTTCCAAACAGCCCCATGCCTGGGTCTGGGATTTCCCAGCTGGCTGATTTATTTATGTTCAAATTGTATTTATACATCGACTTCCATCCTGGGAGGGGAAGGCATGACCTGGAACTCAGCAGAGGAGCTAAGCAGGAGAGGAGGATGTGCAGCGTGTGGAGGGCTGCCGCCGACATCAGCTGGCAGTTGGCCCAGCACAGCAGTCTTCGGGAGGTGGAGGGACAGAGCCACGACCCAGCCCTGAGGGCAGGTGAGACTCTGAAGCCCAGGGCCAGTGTGGTGGGGGAGACAGCACCGACTATGTGTCTTGCAGACTTGTGCACAGCACGAGCAGCTGTCCACGGGTGCTTGCCCTGAGTGTGAGGGGGGCAGGAGGCAGGCGTCTTCACTGCAAAGCCACTGAGGCCACTTCTGTGCTGGTCACAGACACAAGCGTCCTGGGGTCCAGGCCAGGAACAAACCAAGAGCTTTGGCGAGGGGGGGACACAAGGGACCTGTCTTCTCTACAGAGGGCAGGGTCTACTCAATGTCTGTAGAATTAATGCTGTGTGGGACACACCTGGGGAGATGGGGTGTCCTATCAGTTATACAAAAGAAGAAATGTTCTGATTCCAAACTCATATATAACCAAGCCAACACACTGAAAAGCACAGAGAAACCACATCCATCTGTGGGCTGTCTCCACCATGGGCTTCCACTTTGGAACCTCCCTCTGCCTTTCCCTGGCTTGAATAGATACGAGGTGCTCTTTTCCCATTTTACCAACAGGAGGCAGAGGGCCTGGCCACCATGAGCTGAGTTAGTTGCACAATACTCAGGACACGGTGGTGTCACTCAGACACACCTTACCCTGGGCATGGGGAACTCGCACGCTCCCGCGCAGTAGTAGGCGTCGAAGGATTTGGGCGAGATGATCCATTCATTCCACCCAATGTCTGTAAAGTCCACCTTCAGATACCGCCGGGAGCAGACCCTCGGCTCGTCCCACTGCTTCCTCCGGGCTTTCTGCATTGTCTTCTCATCAAAGTCCAGCACCTGCGAGGCCATGAGTACCTCCTGGCCCTTCTTCCTGCGGTCCTTGCGGCCTGGCCGGGGTTTCAGTGCACGGAAGGGGCTGGGCCATAGTTCGTGCTTGTGGTAGTGCTGGGCATGGGGGGCATGAGCTGGCCTCTCATCCAGCCCGGGCAGCTCGTTGTCCTGGAGGGGCCCGGTGGCCTGTGTGGCCCGGCGCACTCGGGGGTCCGCTGAGCTGTTGGGAGCTACTCCAGGCTCTGGGTCTCCAGCCTGGAAGGGGTCATATCTCTGCAGCGTAACTGCCACACTATTGGGCTCTGAGATGGCCAGGTCATTGGCATAAATAAGGATGTAGGGTGCCAGGGGGCTGCTTTTGGGAACTCCCAGCTCCTTCTCTCCAGAGTCTAGCTGGGCAGAGAGGAGCAGTTCACCATCCCGGCGTGCTGCCTTGACAATGGGGGAGATATCCTTGGCTTGCCACAGGCCCCGTGGTGGGGGCACCAGGGCCATGGCCCCCCGGAGCAGCCCCTGCGTGGCTGTGTTCTGGGAGAGGCTGCGGAAGAACAGGTGCTGGCGCGTGGGTGGGCTGGGGGGTAGCAGGCGGCAGGACGCGTTCTTGGCTCGCTGCTTGCACGGGGGCTCTCGCGCCCGGGGCCACCGTGGCTCTGAGTAGAAGTGGAATGTGGCTGTGAGGATCATTTCTGAATCTTGCATGGAAGTCAGGTTGAAGAAATACACGGCCTTCTGGTCGACCACTTCTGCAAAGGAGGGCAGATCTATTAGGCTGTCTCCAGGATAAGCCCCTGGAATCACAGGGTCTCCCTCCCAGGGTTGGGATGGAGGAGGAACACCCACTATGGGTCTTTCCAGGCCCAGCTTGGCTTTCTTCCCCTCATGTCATCTGAAGAGAGGTTGGGGACTCTCAGTGCAAACAGGCCGACAAAAGAAAGCAGACAGGAAAGGTACTCAGACCTGGTAGACCCTAAAAGCACCTGTCCCCCATCCCTGCTCCTTAATAAACAAGTAAACAAACATCACTGACACTTACGTCGAGAAGCTAAGGTGGGAGCAGTTATTCAGAATGGTTTGGGAGGGGTCCAAACCTCCCGTGTATTTGTACTGCCCACTAGTCACAGACATTAACTGTGGTCATTCTTCCAAATGAGATGTAACAAGAGAGTCTCGTACTTTTCCAGCACTCTGAGTGCCTTTGGAGGGAAACTGGAGCCATCTGGGCTTTGGTTATTTGTTCTCCAGAAGGGCTTTTATGATTGTTTTACAAAGAAGTGACATCAGGGTTGCACAAGGCCATGTAACAAAATCTCCAACATCCAGCTTGCTCTCCAGAAGCTCAAATCATGAGAAGGATCAAAGTCCCTCAAAAATCACAACTGTAGCTTGGGAATGCCCCAGCCCTGCATCCCTCATGCTGGCTAGCTGCTTCTTGCCTGGATCTACGAGGTCTGCCCCAGGACGCCTGGGCTGAACATCCCCATCCCTGGAAGCTGTCCTGAGCCCCGGCAGCATGGGTCCTTGGAATGGCCAACTGCTCCATAAGGTTTGCATGAAAAGGACGGGTCATTCTGAGCATCTCCAGCCCCCCACAATGCTGCAGATGAGTGAGAAACCAGAGACCAGAGCAGGTCTACACCCCGCTGCCCATATACGTCTACCATGTAAATCTGAGAAAGCAACCGCACTCCCAGGAGAGGTAGTGTGTGTACGTGTGTTGGGGGCTTACTGTCGGGGTCTCCAAAGGCATGTGCACAACCACAGCTATTCAGACACCTGCACCCACAGGATCAGCCGGGTGCCCAAATCTTCAGTTCAAGTTTATTTTTTAATATTGGAAAGGAGGATGATTTAATGTTCACCCACTCAAAGGAACTATGAGAAAGGAAAGAAGGGGAAAAAACATTTATAGAGACTCAATTAATGGCAGCTTTGGCTTGGTGTCTTCTTTAACCTCAGAACAAACATACAAGAGAGGTGGAAGGGGCCCTCCACATGCGCCTCACGTGAGTCCTGTGGCCCCGAGTGTCATGGACTTAAGCCTGCCCATATTTCTCTGAACACTGTCTGCCTTTCCTGGGGCTGCGAATTCAGAGGCTTCGGGACTAAGGGGCCCAGCGATTCATGTTCTCACCAGCATCCCAGCAGATTCTAACATCAAGGAAATTTGGGGAGCACTGGTGGGCAGTGACTGTGTATCCTCAGCATTTGGATTTGAACTGTGGGTGGAATGACATTTCACCAGCAATGTAGCACCCCCCACCCTCAACTAGGAAAAGCCCTAGGAACCAGGCTTCAAGGAACCACATCATGCTTTGGGACAACAGAATCTCTATCACACGTGATTGTTTGCAGGATGAAATAAATAACCCATGTAAGGTGCCAGGCACAAATAAGGAACTCACAAATGTGATTCCAGTCACTTCTACTGAAGTACCAGCTGAGGTGGGCAGCGCGAGCTTCTCCCATACCAACTCAGATACCTCCTTCCGTCATCCATACGTTTGAGTAAGGACCCAGCTACTGTGGCAGATGCATTTTTCTTTTATCAGTTCAAATCTTAATTCTATTGTTCTAGCAGAGTCCTTGCCAGAAAACACTTAAGAAGCTTGGGGCAGACATTTCTGATTTTTCCCAGAAGTCCGCAGGACGCAGGCAATTCTGGCCTGGAAACCCATAGCCCCCAGCGAGGAGGAAAACTACAAGGGTGGGGGAGGGACAGAGATGGGGCTCCCTAAGAAAATCACATTAGGCTCCCCTTCCAGCGATGAGGTAAAGGACAAGAAGTTGTATAAAGACACATCAGGGACAGCCATGTCCGACCCGAGGAAACTGCAGCCTCTGAGTCACAAAAGGAAAAACTGCCCCTCCCTGGAGGTCATTCCTGAAGGGGTGCAAAGGGGGCGGCAAACGCTGCCCCTCCTTTAGGAGGGGGAACCAAATTAGAGATTCACGGTGGTGGGGGGGAAGTTTAGGGGTCACACAGCCCCCGCAGGTGTTCTCTCTATTTGACTTGAATGCCCTTGATACCAGCAAGCTCACCCCTCACTAGGCAGTCTGCGTGTGTGTGTGTGCGTGCATGTGCGTGCGTGTGTGTGTGTGTGTGTGAAGACCCTCCCTGCAGGGAACTGTTGAATAGAAGATGGGCCACCTTTCATGCATGAGTTGGGCCTCTCCTCTGTGTTGCAAGCTTAAAATGCAGAGAGCTCCAGATGGAGGCTGGGAGAAGGGGCACCTCCCTGAGTGCTCCCGGTTTGCATGAGCCCAGGCCACAAAGAAGCAGGCCCAAAGAGAAGTCTCTGTTTCCTATGAACTGTGTTGGCACCTCTTGTTTGGGACTCATGCTCGTCAAAACCCTCCTTTCTTCTTTCTCTCTCTCCTTCTTCCTCTCTCCCTTCTTTCCTTCCCTGGCTTCCTTGTTTTCTAGGCTTTGGAAAGCTCCTCTTCTGAGTTGACTGGGGTCAGAACAAAGGCATCAGAAGTGCCCTGAGGAAGCTCAGAGTAGTCAGGTGGGTGGCCGTACTGTACTACCCGCCCGCAGCTCTGTTAGCTCACAGATCACAGCCTGAGTCCCCGGATTGCTGGGTACACTAAATCTCAAGTCACTGGCCTGGGTGACCTGGTCAGAGCTCTCCATCACCCCCAAGTCGAACTCAACCCCTTACTAAGACCCTACTTGAGCGGGCCTGGCTAGGTCCCTAACTCTGTCTCCCCTCCCACTTCACTTCTCTGTCCTGGTCTCCCTGGCCTCGTGTCCAAACAGGAAGCTTCCATTTCAGGGCTTTGCCTTCGATGTTTCTTCTGCCCTCATCAGTCCTCTTCCAGGTCGCTCCCCTAGGCTTCAGTCTCTGCCCAAATGACACCCCAGCCAAGGAAGCCCTTGACTCCCATAGATGGAGGAGCCATCCTGTCCATCCCCAGCTTCATTGTCTTCATGTCACTTGCCAGCATCTGATAGATGTTTCTGACTTGTCTTTCCCCTGGAACACAAAGGCCAAGAGAGGAGGGGCTGCACTCAGGGGCTTTGCGAGGCCGGATCCCCGCATCCCAGCACCAGGCTGAGAGCAGTCAGGCTTCAGACAGAGGTGACCGGTGATGAGGAAGAGTGTGGTCTTGGCTAAATCTGTTCACTTCAGTTAACAAAGGGGGCTCCTAGCTTATTGCCCCCGGGCTCAGCAAACACATCCTGAAACAGTCCAGATGGCTTCAATTCCTGGAAAGCATAGCTGATCGTGCAAATCCAAGTGGAGGCACTGGGAAGTGGGATCTTTGTCCAGTTTCTTTCCCTTGAGCCTCGCTTGTCTCATCTTTAGTCTACTGAGACTAATACTAGTTATGGGGCTCCAGGCTCCAAGCATATATGCACACTGGATCTCTCCATTGTCATGACAGAGGCATTCATTGTGTACAAAAAGATGGAACTGCAGCAAGGGTATGTAACTTCCAGAAGTCACGCAGTTGGCAAGCAGCAGAGCCAGCGTATGCATCCCGGTCTGTCTGACCCCAAGCCCTAGAACCATGATCAGATTGTGTAACTGTGAGCCACTAAAGGTTCTTCCTAAAGGGCCTTCCTATTTAGACGAGATGATTTCTCCAAGGGTCTCTGGCAATCTCAGATCCCTACACAGGCCCATCCTGATACAATTCCACCTCCTGCCTCTCTCCTCATGTTATTTCCTCCTTGACACCAAATTCCTCATGGTTCTCAGAACTCATTGCTCTACTGCTACACCCAAACTGGTAGCTCCTGGCTAAACCCAAACTGCCATTCAGAACCTGCCTGGGGCCCACCTGTCCTGCAAATTCTTCCTTGATACCTTCCTACTCGCCCTTTCCCGGCTGGGCCAGTATCACTCTTGGGGCTTCCCCAGTACAATCCTGGCCTGGGTCACCCCATCACACCAGCTGCTGCCCATATTCTTCCGCTGACCTCCACCTTCCCTACCAGCTTGTGAGCTCCGCCAGGCAGAGACCAAAGTCTCTGAGTCTTGGTGCCTGCCCAGCTTACAGCTTCTGCCAGTGATGTGCTTAGGAAAGACTTAGGGAACTGCCTTTGCCGTTTTTGACAAGTGGGTTGTATTATTACTCTCATTTTAGAGATGAAGAAATCAAATTGAGGAAGTTTAAGTACTTGTCTAATATCACACAGACAGAAAAATTGAGATTTAAACACAGGTCATCCTGGTGGAAAGAGACTAACCTTAACCCTCAGTGCCAGACTCAGAGTCACTTTCCACTAATGTGGACATATCAGGGAGCACGATGCACTTCAGGGAGTGAAGGAAGGGAGGGAGGGTGGCATAGTAAGAGTGGGAGTTAACAAATGACTGCCCTGATGGTGCTACTGGCGTGTTTCAGGACCACAGCTGAGGCCCTCAACTTTGTTCATCATCCAAAAGATGAGGGGTCCCTATCCAGGCTCATGCGTCTTCACGGCTGGGTCTCTGGGTCACAAAATGCGCTCCTGAGGGTTGGTGAGTGGCTGGGCATGAACCAATCTAAGTGAATCAAGGGAGGACGCAAGAAACCAAACCTACCCCCTGCAGAACATAAATCGACTTTATCTCTGAATCATCTTTCCTCCACTGCACATACAAAAGCAGCGTTCAGAGAGGTAAAGGAACGTGTGCTTCAGCACACAGCCAGCAGCCGGTGCAGCTGGAACTTATACCCAAGGCTGTCAGATGGGCCAAAGAAGGGTATTGGAGTTTTCAGATAGTCCCAGAGAGGTCCAGAATAATTTTGATCTCCCCGTCCATTCCTCCTTTTCTCTCCCAAGCTCTGGGCTTAGTTCTGATGGAAGTGGAGGGAGGGGGGCCAACAGTGAAGACAGCACTGGCCTAACAGATGTCAGGTGCCAACCAGTAAACAGTCCCCTCCCAGCCTGTTTCCTTACCCGTAAGATGGAAGGACTACAGTTGAAATACTGTTTCCAGGTCCTTTTCTGGGCTAATAGTCTATGCTTCACTGCTACACTACCTCACTCTGAAAACAGAGACTGTGTCTCCATGCTCAGGGTTACAGAAAGTGAGCAGATACAATGGCATGTTGCCCCTTATTGCAACAGTGACCTTGGCAGCCTTGCTTTCTTTTACTGAAAGTCTTTGAGGACTGAGTTAATGGAATCAAGGTCAAGACCACACCTATAAGAACACAAATGCTTTGTACTCCCAGGAGATGAGCATGTACCAAGACCTAATCTGGCCAGTGCTGAACACAGGACTTAGACACATTACCTCATCTCATCTTTCCTGCAACCCCACAGGGAAGATTCCGGCAGGACCTGTGCATTTTGTAGAGTACACTCCAGTCCAGTCCACAGAGCTTTAGTGATTTTCCAAGGTCATGGTCACGCTACATGATTCCTAAGTGCCCTAATTTACTAATGATGTTGCAGAAGTGGATCCCAGGCGATGAATGACTGAAGGAAGGGTGGAATTAGATCTGGTTGACCCTCAGACACTGACCTAGTGTGCCTCCCAGTACATGGTCATGTGAAGCTCAGCTCTCCATGTCTGGTTCTGAGGTCATGGATGTTACCTGGAGTCACACAGCCAGAGATGAACAGGTGGCAGATCTCACCCATCCTGTCTGGCCTCAAGGTTAGACCTGTCTTCCCTACATTGCAGCAGGGATTCCTACAGGTGGAAATCTTTCCCACAAGGGCCACAGGGGAAACCTGCCCACTTTTTTTTCTGGCAATGAGCCGTGCTGTGACCATGAATAGTCTGCATGACAATCAAGGTCTTCCCACCCCCACCCGCGCCCCTTCTCTGCTCCTGGGCCAGGACAGATGGCCCAACCTGGACAGTGTTGGCGCTGGAGTCTGCACATGCTCCCAGAGCAGGGCAGGGAGAGCTCTGCAAGTGGCCTCTGTCCAGCACCAACCAAGGTGTGGAAAGGGACAGCAAGGATGTCCTTGCAAGTAGAGAAAGGGTGAGACAGGGGCAGGGTGCCTCACTGCTCAAACTTCTGGGTAGACCTCAAAGCTTTATAGTCTGAATACTTCATGCCAGGGCCCAGCAGGCCTCAGTCCTGCGCAGCCACTACCAGACACCGAAATTATTTCTCAGTCCACTCTGCTCCCCCAGCTGCTGAAACTGTAACTGCCCTCAGCTAGAACTTCACACCTTCTGCCTGGGCAGGTGCCTGGTATTTTTACCAGAGCTGCCTTATGCCATCGGACTGTACCCTCCTCAGTGCCCCCCCATCTGTCAAGAGCCAACACAACTGAACCTTTGCTATGGATCCCCCCTCTCCACACACACACAGGCTCTCAGCTCAGTCCCATCTCTACCTTGTGCTTATAAGCCTTTCTTGGAGGGTGGGCTGCACCCAACAAGTGTCACACTTCCCAGGTTCTGCAGTCCCCCAGGGGTGGGACAGATGCACCGCTCTGCCACTGGAGGCTCATCCCAGCAGCTTGTCTTAGAGTGTTTGCCAAGAGTTAGCTATGGAATGAATGAACTAGTCAATGAATAGAAAGAAGAGGATCTTGGAGGTGCAAGGGTGGGGAGAATGGACTGTTGAGGGAAGGGGATAATGACGACAAGGGCCCCAGAACCCCCTCTACTTACCCAGCCGAGGCCGGAAGCTGCGGACCGTGTTGCCCCCTCCAGGTCGCGCGCCTCTCTGGCTATACTTCTCATAAAGTCGGAGCATGTGGACAGCGACCATGTCCTGGGCGCCGGGGCCCAGAGCTGCTGCCGCGTCCCCTGGGAACCGCCTTGGATCCTTGTTCCCAGCAGCGGTGGGCAGGGACCGGGCGGGGGCCGTGTGGCTCCCACCTACAGCCCGAAGCAGCAGCAGCAGCAGCAGCAGTGTCGGCAGGGGCAGCAGTCGGGGCTCTGCTCCTGAGCTGATCCGAGAGAAGCAACGGGCCATGGTGAGTGGCTGCGGCAAAGAGCAGAAGCCCGGGAGGAGGAGGGACTTTGCAGGCGCACTGGAGGCTGAGGACAGACCCTGAGGCAGGAGGACTCGGTGGTAGCTGGCAGTCTGGCAGCCCCGGGTGCAGGGCGCAGGGTACCGAGATCCGCGTGGGGCGCAGAGCGGAGAGGGGCGGGTAGCTTAGTGCCGCGCTGGTCCCAAGCAGCAGTCACCGCGGTCAGAGCGCAGCAGAGTCGAATCCGTGCGCTGTCTCCCCGGACTAGCACCGCGAAACTTTGCAACCCACAGTGCGCTGGACTTGGCGGGTTCGAGGGGCGGGGCGGGGCGGGGCGGCTGCGCCCTCTGGGGGGATCCGGCCGCGCGCCCCAGACCACTCTGGGCCGCCGCGGACTCTGCTGCCCCTGGCCTGGCTGCGGTGTGCGTGTGCCCGTGTGTGGCGGCGCGCGCGCGCAGGGGTGTGCGCCCAGGAGTGTGGGGGGCGTGGGCGTGGGCGAGCGCGCGCCCCGCTCCCCTGCCGAGAGCCGGAGACCCAGAGCCCGCGCTGGCTCCTGTGTGTCGGCGCCACAGCCCGCCCAAGGCTGCAAGGGGACTAGGCGGCCTTAGGAGGGGGGCCCGCCTGCCGGGTTGCCCCTGCAATGGCATGCGATGATGACTGCGTGGTTTCAAGATGACAGTTCCCCGTAAGGACCCGAGAGGCGATGTGTGTTGCCTCTGAGCCAGCGTGTGTTCAAAATTCAGGAATGAGGGAGCGCCAGCCTTTTCTGGGCAGGCAGTTTTTTTGAAAAGAATAATCCTAACCCCAAAGCTCAACCAAAGTCGGACAACCGGAATAAGATCCTGATTAAAGTTCAGAATTGGAGGAGTCAGTGACCTTTTACTTGACCACAGCGATTCTAGTTGTTAAGGAAACACATCAAAGGTTCTTAATAATCTTTGGACTTGCAGCCATCAGGATGTAGCCTCCAAAAGGACATGGTTTCGAATTTACATAACGTTTACAAAGCTTCAGGATGGTAAGAGAGAAAGCGGTGGTCTGCCCAAAGAGGTTTCACAATGAAGTGAGGGTGTAATGAATTCCTGGCCCAGGGCCCCTCAGCTTAGCCCCGGAGCTGAAGGTCCTGAACTTCACCTTGCCTTTAGCAGGGTTTCTTTTCCACAGATAGAATATCAGAGAGTCTGCGGACTTGGAAAAAGTCCGTCTTTATTTTCACGAACCTGTAACTGAAACTTATTTTGGAATGTCGGAAACTCAGGTAGTTAACAATAGTGGTACCACACCTGCGACTTAGTCACCAGAACCACCACCCTCAGATAATTTCGTATCACATGAGGCCTGTTTCTGATTTCTCAAAATATTAGTTTCTCTTATCACTATTTCGGAAAGATAGTAGTCCCACTGCTCGTTATTTAATGATGTAATAAAACAGCACTGTATTACTAGGCTCTAAAGTTAGTTTTAAAATATTCTGATAGCTATATTTAAATATGATTGGCTTCTTTGGTAAACCCACACTAAAGACATTACTTTGGGAAAGGGTACAGGCTTAATCACGCTGAGAAAGGGGTTCGGGTTCCTCCACAAAAAGTTAAAGGATCCCTTGAGAGAACAGGACCTTTTCAAGTGCACGTCCTTGTAGCTGGGTCCAGGATAATGCCTGTGTTACATTCACCGCCTGTTTGCAACATGTGAACACTCTGTTCCCTTTACTTGGTAACTTTGGGCTCCCTGAGCCAAAATAGTTACTTTTCTTGGAGGACTCACAATGTAATAATTGAAAATTTTCTGGAAAAGCTTCCGTTAGGGTGTAAAACACAACCCATTTGTAATTTTCTTAAAATCTTGCAGTGTCAAATTAGAGGCGGTCCTATTACAAGTCTGTGAACCTCCACAGCAGGAGGCGGGCAGCTTTTGGAAGACTATAGAGAAACATTTTTATTTATTTTGATAATTAGTTCACCTTGCCTGTTCAACTTCCGGTTAGTTAGTCTAGCTCCCATTTGTGCTGGAAACACTTTTCAGAATCTCTCTGCCTGGAGGTTAGATGATCAAATCACAACCTTGCACTTGATGAATCTCTCCTTGTAAATGATCCACACCATCTTTTACTGCTCCCTTCCCCCACCTCCACCCCCATTTCCCTCCTTCTCCATGTGCCCCTCACTTCCCCTCAACTTTCCCTCCCCTTCTCCCCCAGAATGCCTCTGACCTGTACCAGCTGGGGGTAACCTCTGCTCATGGGTAGTTTTGTCTCTGCTGGGGCAATATACAATCGAGGCCTGTGAAAAGCAGGGTGAGTCTGCAGGAGGCCGGGACAAGCTGGGCTATTCGGGATCTGTGTCCATTAAAGTCTTCTTGCTCTCCTTAACTCATTCCCGCTCCATTCAAGCCAGCCCGAGGGTCAGGCTTTAGCTGGCACTAAAACCTGTAGGGTACAGATTCTCTGACATTGTTGGGAAAGAATTAAGGCATCAGCCAGGGACGGCTAATATTTCTTGCCTCATTTTATTGCCGAACAGCGGGATTGTAAAGTCTCGAACACTGGAGCACTATGGCCCCCTTTCATGTAGCCGAGATGATGGGATAAAAATGTGTTTGGTGAAGCAATTCAGATTACCACCGGGTCACATCCTCGCTGGCTCCCAGCACGGCCTGCAAACAGCATCGCTAAGACAAGAAACAATCGCTGTGCAATTTCAGCTCATGCAGAACAGTGTTGCTAGCGTGGAAATGAGGCTAATTGTGGAGCTTGCCAATGAGAATGTTTTGTTTTTAATAGCTCAGGCTGCAGCTCAAAATAAGAATTGAGATGGCGAACTGTGGATTCAAATCTTGAGAGCTCTGATTTCTGACAGCTTTCTGCTAAATTTTCTGGGTCCTGGGATTATCGTACACTAATTCCTACCAGGGACACTGAGGTCTTGAACTTGCAGACTGGGATGAAGGACTCACTCTCCAGGGAGCTGAGAGGTTGTTTGGGAGTCCTCAGTCTTCCAGGCCTCTGCTTTCCTTAAGCTCAGAAAACCCTGAGGAAAGACCGAAGTGACTCCATAGTTAATAACTCCAACACCTGAGTTAGGGAAAAGCAGAGTTTGAGCAGCACTGAGAAGCAAGCCCATGTGGTTTTTCATCCGGAACCGCTCCCCAAATACATACCACATGTAAGTGTTTCTGAGCAATTGTTTCATGATAGAGTCTGCTTAATTTGTTGTAGAGTCAGTTTGTGACTCAACCTAGCTCCGTCACCTGGGTCAACTCTACTGCCTCTTTGCAACTCTGACAGCCTCCTGTTTAAATGAAAGGGCAGCCCGGGTCTCTGTTGTAGCTTCAACACTCTGTGCCCTGATCTCTGAGATCGTGCCTGCCCGTTCATGGAAGCGTACATGTCTACATGACACTTTGCAGTCAACTGGGACTTGGTTTGTGTCCCTTAAGCTAGTTATTTGCTTTCTCTGAGGTTTAGTTTCATCGCTTCTGAAATGAGGACAAGAACAGGCTATTTTAAGGATCACTGGTAGGGTTTTAACATGAGATGGTGCTTAGTCACATTGATCATTGTCACTGTTTGTTTCTTTATTATTTATCGTGTGTTCTAAAGAGGCTATAGCCTATTTAAAGTAGACCGAGACTCTGGGGGATTTGGTGAGCCTGGCCATGCCTCGCTCTGCAGAAGGAATGCTTTCTTACTGCCTGGTGCCGAGAGTCGAAAAGGAAAGGAAAAGGAAAGAGAATATTTCCTTAATGAGGAAGTTGTAGCCGTCTACTAGCGAACGAGCCTCTGTTATCACTATCTGTGGGTGCCTGTCCAAAGAGTAGGAGGATGATTCACAGCTCTCGTCTGGATTTCCAAAACTCTTGGCCCTCAGGACAAAAGAAATGTGAGTGAAGTCCCATTCCCGTTAGGGGCATGAGCTGTGAAAAAATGGCTGAGGGTTTGCTAGAGCACTAGAGACAAGAATCCCAGGGCCTCCCTAAGCTGCTGGGCCCAGTGTAATAAATCTGTGAAATAACAAGCACAAAGGACTTTATAATCAATGACAGATTTTATTTTTGCTCTGGCAAAATCCATCCGTAGAGTTAACGTTTTATAGGGAAAAACTACCCACTTTGTGACTCCTCCTCAGCCCCATATTCTCTTTCTTAAAAGTTGGGAAAAACTCACAGAATCAAAGTCAGCTCCTCGGAGAGCTGTGGCAGGAGAAAGCATGACTTCCCCTGGGCGGGAACCAACTCTCCCGCTACTTCCTAGGGTGGCTCGGGCCATTCATTTCTGTTTTGCTAAAATACCCGTGACATGTGAATAAACCAGGATTACAGAACATTGTCTCGGTCAGTAATCTGAGCCGGCATGGGCTCTGGTTTGATGAAATATGTTGCTCTCTGAGCAAACATGGGAATTGGTATTACTTCTCGTTAAAGCTGAACAGTGGGACTATTTAGAACCGAGGCATGAATGCTGCACTGTGGGGAGTGACAATTTGAAGGGAGTAGATTTGGGGGAGGGGGACACTGGTGTGTGTGAGTTGGCCAGAACAAGCCATTTAGAAGTCTGTGGGGGAGGCAGCCAAAGGGACACTTTGGAAATTAAGACTCCTTGGGGATGGCACACTCTCTTCACAACCCCCAAACAGCCCTCCTCAAAACCTTTGCAGAAGGGGCAAAACTTTACATCCTTGCCCTGGCTTTTAGGCCCTTATCAACTGGCCTGTCTCTGTCTGTCTCCATGGAGCCAGACTCTCTTCATGCCAGTCCTCTCCTGCTCCAGCATTCAGTAGGGCCCGCCCTCCTCCTGCAAAGCTTCCCTACACGCTGTGGTGCCCACCCTCTACCCTTTTCAGCAGGGTGGTTGTCTGCTGACGGCTCCCCATATGGATGGTCCAAATGTAATAACAAGGCCCTAGCCGTGCAAAGGTCTGGATCTCTGCCCCGGATCTCTGCCCTAAGACAGGGCAGCTCTGCAGGGTTGCCTGGATCAAGACTTCCGATGGACTCTGCCAAGGAGCCACAGCACATTCAGCTTCTCCCTCTGGCCAATCCTAGTTTCCACAAGGCCAGCAAATCTGTTACACCTGGTTAGGAGGAAGTAGAGTCCTGAGACTTAGATGGCAATACTGTGTTTGATGCACTTAAGAACCATAAAACCAGTAACCGTTTGCATGTGCTGGGCTGAGGATGTGGCCAGACACCCTTGTTTGAAGATGATGTGGATGCAACCCCCGTTGCTCTCGTATTCTATCCACAGAATCGTATTCTATCCAAACGTCCTTTCTTGGCTGCAGACAAAAATGGGATCACACACTGTGGGATTTCCACATAACCAGGCAGGAGAGTATGGGACCTATGAAGGGTATATAGACTGGAGGTTTCGTATCAAGTCAATATGTACTAACAGGACAAGGAAGAGTAGGATCGGGACCTGAGGGTGTTGGATCAATGGATCAGGATAGAGAGTTGGATATGGGAGCACTTACCTACCACTAGAGTAGGAGCACTGGCTCACGATTTACACCACGGCAAGGGGCCAGCAGATCAGGGTAATATACTTATGGGTTGGATCCTTGATGCTGGGGAAAACAATGGACTGCACCAAGTGAAAAAATATCAGTGACGGAATTGCCATGGTGAATGATAGAGGAGCAGATTAAAGCTTAAGAGAACTATACAATCTAGAACGAAAATAGTAGATAAAGCCTGAACACCAGTAGGGTGTATGTCCCATGGAAGGGCTCAGAGGAGGTTTCATCTACCAAAGTGATAAGGAATAGTATGGTGAGAACAATACCAACATTGTGAAAATCTCTGTGATGGCTGTTCTCTGTGGGTTAAGACTCAGAGTAGGAGCTATTACTGCTGAACTGGGATCTCTAGCAGAAATGGGACAGAAGGCACCCCAAATAACAGTATTTGCAGCCAGAGCCTGGTGCACATGGAGCTATGGAAAATTTAGTAAAACATGGCGTTCATGGGGGCAGGTACATGGGTAGCCAACAAAAGTACTGGCCAACTAGTAAAATCAGTTGTAAATTATGGAAGGATGGATGAGGCTGAGGGCAGCCACCCCAGCAAAAGTCACACTTTCTTGTTCTATTTCTGGATTTGGATCAGTTTTCAGGTCTAGGATACATTCACTTGAATAGGTGGGTGTTCAAAAAGAAGGACACTCTAACAGGACAGCAGAAATAGTGCTGATTCACCTCCCCAAGTATCCAACAGCTGTTTACCAAGAGAGCAACTGTGCAAACTCTTCAAAGATAGATGGACACAAGCTGACATTGGGACCAGGTTTCATGGTGCCGAAAGCGTCATGCACCCACTGTTAGAGCAGAATTGCATGGAAACTAGGTACTAAACGGATACTAGTCCAGGTCAAGTCCACTGCCCCACCCAGTAGCCATTTTCCCCCGGTCTCAAATGTATAGCTAAACTGCACATATTTGTTGGCTTCCAGAACTTCTAGACTCCTTGGTCTAGAGGAAAAGAAACGTGTGGTGGGAAGGCAAGATGAAACTTGCAGGGCAAGGGTTACCATAGTAAGGAAGTCCAAGTGAAGTGTAAACCTCTAAAGCTGTTCTCTCACTCTTGCTCCAGCTGGATTAAAATATTTAAATCTATGTTGTGCCCCAAGGGGAATGGTAAAGGTTCATACCATTCCTAAAAACAAGGGCTGCTTCACCAGTCTGGCGCTTGCACAAGACAGACAGATGCTGGAGAATGACAGTGAACAATCAATAGAGTGAATAGTTCCAGTTTTTGCCAGAGCAGACGGACGTGGCCTCAGGTACAGTTCTGCCCCTTTGATCTGGTTTACTCTTTTCTTTCCTTCTCCAGAGGGAAAAGCAGTTTCAGAAGCAGTTTGTATTCATGGAAAACATTTTGGTTCTGGAATCTACACATTCTACCCTTGGATCTACTACTTTGAGTCAGAGTGATATAGAAAGCTGCCAACGTTGAGTGGGACCTGGAGCAGAAGAGGGCCCTGAATCCCTGCTGCTTGGACCACATGGCATCTCAGCCCCTGTGGCTGAAAAATAACATATGAAAGTTATGGTACGTCCCAACAGGAGTGTGGATTTGGAGCAGTGCCCAGCCATCTGGAGCAGAGAATTACATGCTATAAATGCAGCTCTTGATTTGTGCTGGGCACTGGTAGAGACAAAGATCCTAACTATGGGAAGTCAGGTGACTGTGCCATCAAAAGTACCCACCATGAGATGTGTTCTCTTAGGCCCACCAGGTGGGCAAGTTTGGGCATGTGTAACAGTCATTTCAAAGGTGGCAGTGGTTCATCTGAGATTGAGCTTGAGTATTCTAGGTGTGCAGTGAAGCTACGTGGGCAGGGAGCTTTGACCTGCAGGCCCTCGATCAGTGTTGTACCGGTGCCTCTCTTTCACTTCACACCTAAGTCTCATAGGTGTCTTATCACCAGCTAAGTTGGAAGGAAAATGTATGAGCTTGGATGAATGGATGAATGGATGGGTGGACCGATAGGTAGTATATAAGTATGGATTGAAAACATATGTCTGTTCCATTGCATCCTCACATAGGGGTGGCCCTGAACAATCACGGTATGGGGAAATCTTTATGGGCAGAGCTTTGAGGGGCACACCTGGTCATCCACTTTGTGTGAAATGAAAAATGACTTGAGGTACGAATATCGGTGGGCTTGTAGGCAGTGGCAAATGACTTGGTTGTTTGATTGGGGAGCTGAAAAGAAAAAGACTGAAATATCAGGGAGAAAGAGGCTGAGGACCGGCCATGATGGACACAGAGGAGTGGACAGCAAGTGAGGCATTCGTTTTACATATCATGGAAACAGTCAAGGAACTAGAATTGTTTAGTCAGTTGATGTCCAGCTTCCCCTATCAGTTATCTCGGTGCTGGCAACTGGGTGCATGAATGGAATAGCCACAGCAGCAGTGGCAGCTATGCAGAGCACCACAGCAAGACCATTCACTAGCCAGTTAAGGTCCACTCCAGGTCCGGTCCAGCAGCAGAGACGCAACGCTGAGTCCTGCAGTGGTACCACCCTCGTCTGAGCTTGAGTTCCTTGCTGAAGGATGTCATTGCACCATCATGCTTTCTATCCTGGAAGGAGCTGTGATTCATCTTGACTGGAAGCTACGCATCTTTGGAATGGATATGGCTTGTCATTCGTGCTTCAGATTCTCAGTCGGAAGTGCTGGACTTACAGAAAGACTGATATCCACATACAAGATCAACATGGTGCAGCATTGGGCTCAGGGACTTATTTTATAGCAAAGCAGTCATGCCAGTGAAAAAAAGCCAGCAGGATCCTTTGCTCCTGTCATAGCCCATCAACTGCCAGCCTGCCAGCACTGGACAGGGTAGTGGAAGCACCCTCTTGAGTTGGTACTCTGAGAAGATGGGTGAATCCTCCAGTACATCATATAGACTCTAAATCAATGACCCCTGCGTACTGCTGTGCCCTTACTGGACAACACCTGGTCCAGGAACCAGGCTGTAGGAGTGGCACTGCTCACTGTCACTCTCAGTGGCCCACTAGGGGGAATGGTGCTCCCCAAACCCCTAACTCTAGGCACCACACGTCTAGAGGTGTTGGCACAGAGGAGAAACACTCCACCAGGCATGCAGCAGGATTCCCATTCCAAAGTCATTTCAAAGTCCAGCTAGGGCAGCATCTATTTCCGAGCTCCTATTGGCAGGATTCAGTTCCTAGGGCTTCAGCATCTTGCTGGGTTCTGACCTCGGTTTTCTGCTATTTCTTTGCTTTTATTTCTAGATGTCTCTTTCCATCCATTTCCCAATGTTGCCTCTTGACCCAGACCTCGACATTGACTGTAGGTGAGTATTTTCCCTTTGCTCCTGGATGAGATGAGGGAATGAGGAACTCAGAGAACCAAACTGCCTAGAGGGAGGGGCACAGCCAGCCTTTGGGAAAACTCAAACTTCCATCCTTCCTTCCTCACTCTCTCCCTTCCTCCCTCCTCCCCTCCCTCTCTCCTTTTCTTCCTTCCTTCCTTGTCAAAGTAAAAACAGATTTAAGATGGCATACTACTCAGCAATCAGAAATGAAAAACTAGATGCATTCATGGGAACATGGATGGATCTGGAGGGGATTATGCTCAGCGAAGTAAGTCAGAAGGCAAAAGAAAAATACCAGATGGTTCCTCCCCTAGGAGGAACATAAGGGAACCAAATAAGGATTAAGGAAAGGAATAAGAACAATAATAATAACAATAACAGCAATAAAGACACAAAAACAAAAACACACACAAAAAAATGAGACAAGGACAGACTGGGGCACTTGGTGGGGAAGGTTGGGGGAGGGTTGAGGGCAGACAGGAGCACGAGGGACTGAGGTGATGGTGCACTGGTGCGATGGTGATGGGGAATACATGGGGATTACAATTGATGGCAAGTATATGTAAATTTAAAAAAAATTTATATTAATAAAAAAAGAAAAAAATTTAAAAAAAACTGAAAAAAAACAGATTTAATGTTAATAGATTATATAATTATTACTTGGCTATTACAGATAATGAAAAAACTGTATAAGCTAACCTGATTAACATTCTGGTTACCACTTGGACTAAGAATAAGACATTTTTCTGTAAAGAGAAAATATTTTAGCTTTGTAAGCCATATGAGCTCAATTCTGCCTATGAAAGCAAGTTTAGTCAACATGTAAATAAATGGGCAGGACAGTGTGCCAATAACACTTTACTGACAGATTGAGTCAGATTGGCCCATAAGCTGTGGTTTGCCAAAGCCTGGTGTGGACAGTTTCTTTCTGCCTCATGTATCATTCTGTCCTATGCCAGAATAATAGAGGGGTGATTGATGCAGAAGCTCTGTGCTCCCTTCATAGTCGATGGCCGACGAGGAAAGGCTGTCTCCTTACCAACTCAACTTGGGAATCCCAGTGGACTTTGGTCAGCCTGGATAGCATCAGATGCCCAACTCTGGATCCATCTTGAGGGAGGCCTGTGGGAAAGATGGACTGGCTCCTGATGGTGGAGGGTGTGCCATTTCTCAGATGATAGATATGTTGTTTGGGGCAGATGAGGAGACTGGTGTCTAGTACATTCTATATCCTTGACCAAGCTCAACTTTGATGAAATCAGTCCTGATTATTACTATGGCATGATTTTTAAAAGAAACCAAATGTATTGTGTTCCACTATCTATAGTTTTCTACTAAGACTCAGTGCCCTGAGTCTTTCCTGCCTTAATAAGTGTGCTCTAGGCAACAGTTTTTGTCTCTTAATTGGTTTTCTTTCAACCTGAGGGACTCATCCTATTGGCTTCCTGGGACCTGCTTTGTTTCTTGTTGACATTTTTTTCCATGTTCATTTTGCTTCCCCAAGGCCCTTCTCCAGCCCACTTCCTGCCCTAAATAGGTCAGATTCTAGGGGCAGTCACATCCTCTCATGACCAAAGTTGTGCTGACCTTCTGTTCTGACTGTACTGGTGGGAACGTCCCCAACCCCTGTTCCTGCGGACCCAGCTGAGCCCAGCCCAGGCTGGGGCGTCTATCCAGGCGAGGCAGGCAGTGCACCTGGGAGACCAAGAGGAGACTCTGCTTCTGCTTCCTTCCCTACCTGTCCAAGGTCCCCATGCCCAGCTCACTTTTGGGGGTCAGTGCCCCTGTCTTCAGTTTCCTCTTAAGGGGGCTTACCTGTCTGGGCTGGCAACCTGCTTTCCCTTCTACAGCCTCCATTCACATCCAGTCTTATAGACCTCAGGGTGGAGGTCTCTGGTTCCCTGGGAAGCCCCATGATCCACTGGTGGATCCATCGAGAGCTGTCGCCAAGGATTTGGCTTCATCCTGGAGTAGACCCACGACCTGAGCAAGCTTTACTTCCGCTTGTGTAAAATGCAGATAGTAGTGAACTCACACCTCACACGGGTGTTTACGAAGAGCGGAACAATTGAGATCAGCGTGCTACAGTTGGCTTATAGCTGGCCTAGGGTGACCAATCATGGAGACTGACCTGGGACCTTCCTGCTTTTACCACTGAAAGTCCTTTCTCCCAGGAAATTCTCACCCCTGGGCACATGGACACTGATTAAATCCTACAGGGACCAACAAATCTGACTTCCTCCTTCCTCATGGTGGTTCTTTCACATGGTCTGGTGTACTGACCTCTATTCCAGCTTTGAGAATCCCCAGAGCATCTCATGGAAAGCAATTCCTGCTGTATGAAGACCAGGGACAATCCCACACTCTGATATCCTGTGTACGATGGACTCAGCCTTAACTCATTTCCCCACTCTGGCCCAGGCTAGGCGGTTCCAGACCTTTTGTAAGGATTGTGCTATGCCCTGCTAGCCACCAAACCGGAATCCCAGCTCCCTCTGTTTGCGCTGCCGCTCGCTCAGACCTGCCCACAGGAGCCAGAGTAGAAAGACACACCAATGGTACTGCCGGCCCCAGTTACTCCTCCGCTCCGACCCCATCGTGCAGCCCACATGCCTGTCCAAGTTCCATCTGTGCTCCTCCTTTCCTCTGGATGCCAGGTGTTCCTTCTTGGGGACTCTCCTTTTCATGATAACACCCATTTAGGTTCCTCCCCAGTTTTCAGCTAGTTTCAGGGGAGAGTATGGCTTAGTGGACTGGATGTGGAGAGAACTGGGTGCAACAGAGTACCAGGCTGCAAACTGGCATCTTTTATAGACATAGCAGCCCTGGGGAGGTTTGTCAGTAGAGAGGGCCTGGATCCAGAGGGGCTTGGAAAATTGACTAAGGAAGATACTGGATGTGGGGGTTTCAGGAGAGAGGTAAAGAAAGACCTCCAAGCCCCCACCGCCTGCTTCCTGGCCAGGGCGTAGGCATTCTGTCCTCATATGTCCATGCTACCTGTTGAGAGCATGAGAGGGTTGCAAAGCCCTAGCCTCTGCCTCCTATCCCACTGGAAAAGGTGACTGGCAGTAAAAGTCAGTCCCACAGCAGCAAACGAGTCTCATGGCTCTTTTTCTAGTGACATCAGGCCCAGTGCTACCTTTGCCTCAAATTCAAATTAATTGAATTAACATTTTCATAAGAAAATTTTACCTTGTATGACATAACTGCTAGTCTCCTAAGAGATTTCACCAGATTTTCTGCTGTATTTGTTTTTACTCAACCTAGGTTTTCAGTATTTGTTAAATTTTCCTCCTTTGGGTAAGATTCATCAGATGTAGCGCTTGTTAATGTATGTTCTTTGTGTAGCCTAGTTCTTACTTTAGCTGGCTATGTTCATGATGCACATTCTGGTGTTAATGCATGCTTGTAGCGAGGGGCCCAGTTTAGTCTCAATTTTCTTTTCTTTTTCTTTTGAAACACCATTTTTACACAGCTGAGCTTATTCTATATTCACATACCTGGATTTTGGCTTTGTCATTAACTTTATGTCCCAAAATTGTTTCAATGCATATATTTTTAATAAAATATATTAATACAAATATATTTTAATAGAAATATATCTATATCTATATATTTTTTAAACAAACGAGGGGTCACTTGGAAACCATTTCCTGCTTGATTGTATTAACGAACAAAACAAAGCTCAAGCACAATACATTTTTTTTTTATGTATTTGGAGGCAAGTAGGAAGACAATTCTTGGTTTTTACAAAACTAGCCTTCCCTTAAGGTCTGGTCATAGAAGTGTAAACTGTATAAATGAATCCCCCTTAGAAAAAAATAATTAGTATCCCCTTAAATAACAGGTTACAATAGAAAGATACCATCTGGAAATTATCCTTTGCACTTCGATTTATTTTTCATTTGTCTGTGACTTACATGGTTGTTTGATTCATTTCCTTATACTATAATCCTTCCACAAAGTGCAAAAGTGTATTTTATATGTTTTTATGAGTGTGTGCTTAGTTTTACCAAGGCTCAGCTAATCAACTTTCACTTATTCATATTCTAATTTTTCCCTTTATAAACAATACCAAAAGGAACATCTTTCTGCAATACATAAGTTTCCTATTTAGAATTATTGTGGCTCTGGTAAATAATTTGCTAAGTAATACCAAATAACACATTTCCAGAAATGAAGTTATTTGATCAAGGAGTATGAATATTTACAGAGCTTTTGCAATTTTTTTTGAAAAAACTATCCTTCCTAAAAGTCATCACTAATTTATTTTATTTTAATATATAAAGTCTTGCATTTCATATAAAATCAAATCTGATTTTTCTGGAACCTGTGATACCTCTGAGACTTGTCACATCCCCCTCCAAAGTTAAATATCAAATTATGCCTTCTTTTTATGTTGCTTATTTTTTCTTTTTATACATAGTCATGACTGCCTGTTTGATGTGGGTGGGATTTCTTCAGCTCGTGTGTGTGGTGAGATGAATGGGTTCTGATTGCAGAGTATAACCTAATAAAAATATTAGAAATAAACCCACCTCTTCAGCCACATTCCATCCTCTGCAGCCATTGAGCAGCTTTTGCACATCCTCTCTGGTTTGCTCTCTGGTTCGAAGGGTATAGGAGGTGCTGGAAGCTCCACAGAGCCCTGGGGCAGGGCCACACTGTGGAAGGAAGGGGTTGCCTGCACAGCATGCAGCAGAGGAGGCCTCCTCCCTGGGTGGTCCAGCTGTCCTCTGCATCCCTATGGCCTGATCTCATTTTGGGGCACCCACAGGTCCCTGAGCAGCTATTCTGCCAGCGTGGGGTCTGTGCGGAGGGCGAGCATGCAGATGACAGGAGGATGGAACAGACTCCAAGACACGCTGCAGGAGCCGCCTGTGTGGCACCAGCCCTGCCCTCACCCCAGTGTGGCTCACAGTGCCCTTTGGAACCCTATCTCTGGGCTCTTACTGCATCGCGTGGGACTTGGAGACGTTTCTTCTTCAACATCCATTTGACAGTGTTTCTTGAAGACCTATGATGAGCTGAGCACTGGGGCAGGGAGTTCTGGGGATGGGGAAACAAAGAGAGGGGGGCTCAAGGCTATAGGAAGTAAGACAGCATCCAGGAACTGAGAGACAATTGTGGGAGCAGGATGAGAATTGAGAAGTGGATATGAGAAGGGGTGGTGATAGAGCTCTCCCTGGGAAACCCTAACTGAGCCTGGGTGGAGTGGTCCAATAGGGCTTCCTGGAGGCGGTGATAACTAGGTTGAGAAAGAAGCAACACAGGGAAAGAAGAAAGACAGGCATTCCAGTTAAAGGGCTGAGTATCCACAGACAGAGAGGGAAATAGCTAGTTAAGGAGGGAGAGAGACTAAGATACCCTCTGTTCCTTGTAAACCTTTCAAATAATCACAGTTATCAAGGTCACCAAATTAGGCCACTGGAGAGAAGGAAAAGCATGTGATATCTGCTGAAGCAGAGATGTGTCTTAGTATAGTTGCTCAGGAACACAGGGACTATCCATGGACAGAGTCTTAGAACTGGGGTTCTCACTGCAGGTAGCGCAGTGAACCAAGGAGTAGGACTCGGCTCTCCTCTTGCCATTCCTTCCCCTCTTGGAACCTACTTCCCTAGCCAGAGCTGGGATTCTGAAGACCACAGACCTCTCTGTTCTCACTGGAGTGGGAAGGGCGGGGTTGTCTGAAGTCTGGTCCATGGAGAGGAAGGAAGCAGGGGGAGTAACCTTCCCCACCAGACAGCAAGGGGTGGGGGGATGAGCCTCTGCCTGACTTGTTGTGTGACTTTGGATGACTCTCAGCTCCCAAGCAGTGTCTGCATCTCGTGGAACCTGTATCTAGAGGCTTAAACATCCTTCCTCAGATTACTCTTAGCGATGCCAAGTGTCTTCTGCTTTAGAGCAAGAGGTCAGCTGGTGATGTTCTTGAAACCAGCCACCACTGCCTTGCCTAGAGGACAGACACAGAGCTGTCCTCTGTGTCAAGGTGCTGGGCACCAGGGGACACTGTGTAGCCTGGTGCCGCTTAGTTCTGGACCCTCCCCATCCGTCTGTCTTTGGGGAAGGTCAGCGCCTCTCTGGAGCCAGCGGAGGCATCCGGCGGGCTGGCAGGCAGATTTTATATGCCTAGTTAGGGTTTTATGGTGTGGCCAGGCAAATCTGTGTCTGACAAGGCATGCGGGTGGTGAGGCTGCTGGCGTCTGTGCTCCTGGCTGGGTCTGCCCCAAGAGCAAGGCCACCGGGGCCACGCCAGCAGGCTTCTCACAGGACAGCACTCCCAGGCCTGGCCTTGGAGTGGGGGACTTGCCCTCCCCGAGAAGGCTTTCCTTTCCTGAGATAGTTGTTTCCATTCATTCATGAAAGGGCTGGCGTGAGCCAGGCTGAGCCAGTCGAGAAAGCAGGGAGGGCAGGCCTCTGGTTGAACCTTGCTGCTTTTTCCATGGCAGGCAGAAAACAGGGTCTTGGGGATCTGGAGTTGGTGGGAGCTTCAGGGCCACAACTATTTTGGAGCAGAAAGATGTCACTGTCCCATCCAGCCAGATTCAGAAAAGGTATGGAGCAGGGCCATCTGGGAGAATGTGATAATAACAGAGGTCACATGCCTATATGGAGAAAAGACTGAATGAGACCTGATGAAGCTTAGAAGTTATACTGAGGACTCCCTGGTGGTCTAGGGGTTAAGTCACAGTGGTATCACCACTACAGCCAGAGTTCGATCCTCAGTTAGGGCGTCAACCCACATATGCCTTGCCTGCTTAGCAGTGTATTTCAGTAAATAAAGCTGTTCTGCTCCCCACTCTATCTCTGTCTCTGGTGAATCCTTTCACCACCTCTGTACCTCTGGCTTACACCCCAGTTCTTCTAGGCAAGAATTAAAAGAAGAAGAAATTATATTGAATGCTTTAGAATGACTGCTTATGGGGGAGTGAACTGAAGGATAGAAGGGAAAACAGACTAAATTAACAGAGGGGCTTGCGTGGGTTCAGGGACTACCCTGAACAAAAGAGTTTCATTCACTCAAATGTCTCTCTCTGATATCAAAACAAAGTATTAAAATCCACACTGAGACTCTGACACCAGTTGCAAAGTCTGGATACAGGTGTGTGGAGGGGAAGCTCCTCCACGGACCAGCTTGAGGCTGAGGCTGGTCGGTGGAGGAGCTTCCAAGTAGTGTGATCATGTGGGGACCAGGCCATCCTATTGGAGCCCCCAAAATGTGGTTCATCTTCTCCTTGGAAGATCTGGAGTGCTCCTGTCTTCTCTCCAGGAGGCATAGTTGTGGCTGCCAGGGTGGAGGGCATGGGTGGGGCAGGGATTGAGGATATGAGAGTTCACAGACAGATGTCACCAGTTTTTTAATATAGTGACTCACCCCAGTCCCAGGAAGTCTCTGAACTCAAAGTCTCTCTCTGAGCTCCCCAGAGAGGAGACTGTGTGTGTTCTGAGGGCTCAGAGAGAGTTTCCAGGCTATATTCCTTACTAGCATTTTCACCAAACCTCCTTTTCAGTCCACTCCTAATCCCACCTTTATAGTTCCCAGAAACTCCAATTCCAGTGTATTTGGAATAAATCACCTGACTTCTTATCTACCCTAGTGGAGCTTAGTCTTCATCTTTCAACCTTCCCAAAATTCTACTGACATCTCTATTTTGCTGCTTTATATTTATTTTCTCCTTTGTAGATTTATGGCTTTTAATTCCTTTTTGGCCATTTTATTGGGATTTTTTGAATCAGTGGATTCAATGCCGCTTCTACCCACCATGTTAGGTGAATGTTGACACTGCCCACTTCTCCAGGCCTCACCTTCCTCCTAATGTAGGCACAATGGTTCTCTGATCAAATGAGCTCATGGCAACACCAGCGGACAGAATACGTAGGCAAACGCTGGGTTTGGCTCCTCACCCTGCAGACCACATGTTGATTAGGTGAATTTTACCAAATCCCTCCCTCACCCTTTCTGAGTTTTATTTTTCTCAGTAGTAAAATAGAGATGTTTGGTTGCCCTTCCCCAATCCACCTGGTATATGTTAGGTACTCACTTTAACCTGTTTCCCTGCCCAAAGGGATAAGATTCTCAGCCCCATCATGGGGAAATCTGCTACATGTCTCAGTCATGGCACTGTTATCTTACTAAATGTCCACAGCAGGGCTGAGGTCAAAGAGGTTTCATCTAGATGGGGTCTCTCCCAGCTCTTTTGCCCCCCAGGGGCAGAGGCAGATTCCAGACTCACCATATGGAATCTGGGACCATCAGGAAATTTCAAGCAGAGGTGGGTTTGTTTCCAGGCAGCAACCCATGGCTCTGAGCATCATGGAGGACAGAGGGATGAATAAGGAACACCTTCTTTTATGTGTCACGGATTGGTGTATGTGGGGAGGGGTGAGTAGGTAGCCACTGGCTGGCAACTGATGACAGAATTTGCAGGTAGAGAATAGAAATACTTTGAGCTCTAGGAAGGTTAGTGATTCTAGAAGACTCAACCATCTAGAAGAAGTGACACATGAATTTTCCAAGCATCTGTGTCCCCAGGGTCATTTTCCTGCTTGGCTGTATTCATGGGAGAAGGCTACTTAGGTACCAGGATGCCAATGGTAGGCTGCATCGTAGACTTTGTCCTGCTTCTGTTAGAAATTTGGGTCACCCATTTTCTCTTTCTTCAAGCCTCAGTTTCCCCACTTAAAAAGAGGGACAAGCACACAATACGTAAACTTTTCGTGCACACAGCTTTCATGATCTCTCGCCTGTGGTGCCCTGCCCACTCTTGAAGTCTTCAGGTGGCCTATTGGGAGGCACTTGCACCTTTATGTTGACCAACAGGAAATTTTCTAGCTAATCACTTTGTTGATGGTTCCTAGTCCCTTAAAATACAGATGTTCTTTTTGGGAACATACTACTATTTTTGCATAAATTGGTGGGGTCTAGAATCACACCGAAACCGAAGGACATAAACATCCTCCTTTGCTGGGGATAACAGGAAAATAACAGAGGTAATGAAGAAACACAAAGACATGTGCCCATCTGCCAAATATGAGTCATCTCATCACTTCCCTGGCACAAGGATGATGGGCCTCTGGCCCAGTAAATGGGACACACATGCAATCATGTGTCTCTGCCTGGGGCCAGACCCATGGGAAGAGTGAGGAAATCTTTTATTCTGTGCCTATCAATGTGAGACGATGAGGCAGAGTTGAGGATCAAGGAAGAGAAAACAAAGGAAAAAGGTAGATCCATCCTAGGTCACTACCTGCCATCTTCTCAGGCCATCAGGGCCTCCCAAGTGTTGACCAGCTAAGACTAAGACCACGTTTTGGATCTGTCCATCAGTGTGTTGTGTTAGGGCACCCAGGAGAATGAGGGCCCTAAGGGAACTTGGTTTTCCCATTGGAGACCAGTCAGGTTCCTCTGAGGCCTTGCAGGGAATCCTGGAGTGGGGTGCTGGTGGTTGGGGGCACATGATAAAACTGAATATTGGAACCAGTACTTTGTCCTCAGACAGCTTTCTGTGGAATATGAGTCTTTAAATTCCACCAAGTCCCATAACATGGAAGCCCACCAAGTCAAAAGGATTCTGCTATCACCGTGGGCCCACTTATGGAAGCTTGGAAAGGTCGCCAACTTGCTTTAAACTTGAAGATACCTTGTAAAACATCAGAATAATTATCAAACTTATCCACCAGTTAGAGGGACTTCAGAGTGTACCAAGAAGAAACAAAAATATAATCTTCATTTCTATCACAGTGTTAGCTTTCTATCTTTGACCTTTCCTGTGAGTTTTGTTTATTTTATACAGTGATGATTATATATTCATATACTTTCATGTGGTGATTTTACGTTTTATTAATGAAAGACATAAACATATTCTCATGTCATCTCAATTTTTTCTCTATATCACAACTATTGCCTAGAGACATATCATGGATTAATTCACCAGTCTTGCATTGCTGGTTAATTAATCCATTGGAAGTTTTAGCTTATTTATTATTATAAGTAATACCCCAGTAGACATCCTTGAATGCTGTAAATGTCAAGCTTGGGATCAATTCTTTAGGTCACTTCCTAGAGCAGAACAGTTACATCAAAGGGCATGAGCATCTTCAGGTTACGATCTCCTATGGGAAAGGTTGACCTAAGGGTTCCACCTTCCATGTACCCAGAGAGCAGCAACAGCTCTTTGATCATGAAACTTTCCTAGACCAGCACAGTGGCCTGAGTCCAAGCACCAAGAATATGTCCCTCTCTCTTCTCCCCTCATTCCCTCCCCTCTCTCTCTTTTTTTTTAAGATTTATTTATTTATGCATGTAAGAGCTGGGGTATAGGGTAGAGTCATGGGAAGTGATAGGATTCACCAGAGACAAAAGCGGGTTGCAGAACAGGCAGATCTACTGAAATAGACTGCTGAGGGGACAGCGGTTGAGAAAGGAGAGGTCTGCGCCATGTGGGTCCCCTCCTGGTGGGGGATCGAACTCGAGCTGCTAAGCTGAGGATACTCCACAGCTAGGAGCTCAACCCACTGTGCCACCAGGGAGGCCCTCCCCTCTCCTCTCTTGCTGAGGACTGTGGGCAGCAGTGGTCTTCAGAGATCTAGATGAACATTCCTGACTGGAGGGACTTGGCTCATCTTGGACAACTGCACTGAAAGCTGTTGCTTCTTAGTATGCTGGTAGGACTCCCCTCTTCCCCTCCCCCCAGTGGAAAGGCTTGTAAAGCTCACATCCTGATGAGGGTTTACCCCCAGTATGGCCCACAGAAACAGTGACTAACCATCAGAGTGCTTTCTTGTCTTTTCAGACTTCATCCCAGGGGTCCCAAATTCAAAGTACTGTATCTGACTCACTTTTTCCCATTCTCCAAAGGCAACTGCAATAAAAAACATCGAAAGCACCTCCCACCCTGCCCAAACAGAAGCTGTCCCCTGGGGTTTGCCCAGCCCAGGATTTGGATAGGGCTGAAAAATAAACAATGTTCAGGCTGAGAGGGCACGTGCTGTTGCCCCTGTCCAGGGCTGCCTGGGACACTGGAGATCTTTCTGCCTTATTGTTCCTCCACCCATTCCTCCTTCGGGCTTGGTTATTTTTATTATTTATTTATTAATAATTGGTTGACACTACTACATGCTTGTGGAACACAGTTGGACACCTCAATATACACAATTACCCAAGCACACCACCATCCTAGTTGTGTGCCATTCCCTATTATCCCCTGACCCAATGCCCCACCCATCTTCCCATCCCCATTCCCTGGCTCCTCTGGTAGCCACCACATTTTTCTCATGGAGTCTCTTAGGCTCTCAGGAGTCGAAGTCTACTCTTGATTTTAGTTTTCCTTTGTACTTGCGCACCGGAAGGCAGGCTCGTCTGGCAGTCCCTTTTAGCCCAATGGTGGGTCTGGGAGTCTGAGGTCACCGGGGCCTGAGAGGGGCAAGAAGAATGACCTTTCCTGAAGGGGGATGAATTTTTCAGGAAAGAAAGTGTCAAATCAACTTTCCAACTTCACAGAAATGACATTGAGCTGAGGAGTCGGTAACGGTCAGGCCCTCTGAACCTCCTGGGAGCCCCTCAGCTCTTGTCAGCTGTGTTTCACTTCCAAGCCTGGATTTGGAAGTCCTCACTTAACACAGGCCTCCATGCTGAAGGACACGTGACGACAGCTCAGAAGTCTCCAGGACAAGGAGCCCACAGCCTATTAGAATAGCTTGTTGCTCTGAGGGCTGGGGATGACACCCTGTTCCTTTAGATTGTTTTAAATTTTTAAGAAATCAGAAGGGGATAGGTACAGAAATACAATTTACCTCATGGTAATGAATCACCTTTCTCCCAGATGATCCATTCACTGGCCACTCCCCCATCTAAGAGGAACCAGCAGAGTGAGACTAGAACTTTCTTCAAAATGCAGTGACTCCAACATTTAAAGACTTCCTTTGTTCAGATTGAACAATCCCATTCCTCCAGTTGTTTCCAGGTGACCTGGTGACCTACTTATCTTGCTGAGGCCTATCTCTCCTTTCAATCCCTTTTTAGAAACTTGTGTGTAGATCTGATGGACTCCCACACCATGTTCTGGACTCTGTGCCTCCAAGCTCCATCTGCTGCATTGAGCCATATGGAGAAGCACAGCCCACTGGTCTTAGATCTGGCTTGTCGTCAGTCACCCCCACCCGTAGCATTTTAACATGAATGTTGGAACTACTAAACCAGTATCTTGACAAGATACTCAGTTTCTCAATTGCATTTCATCTCAGTTATATGTAGAAGGCTGATGCTATGAGGCTAGTTTTCTCTGATAAGCGTCCGCAAGTGTAGTTTCTGGAGGAGTTATGAGCTCTGTGAGACGAGATGACTTCCACAGAGCTTCTGAGTTTTATGTGTGAGATGGAGCACAGGAGTAGAATGTGCTCCAGGCTATAATTTCTTTATAATACACAGCACTGATCGCGGTCCATCACAATTTTCTACTTATTAAAGACAAATTGCAAGTCTTAGAGCAAGTTTTAAAGAAACACAAGCAGATAGATTCAGATAAAGACTCCCTTCCCTAAACTCTAAACTCTTCATACAGAACAGCATTGAAGAATTTCTCTATGTGGTTTCACTTCCTCCGGCTCTGTGCTTGCTCGGAACTCCATCTTTGCAAAGCCACTAGCCCTGCAGCTGGTGCCGATTAAGAGAGCGTTGACAGCATGGTTTTCTCTTCCTACTAACTAGGCAGTTGGAAATGTATATTTAATTTCTGCTGGTTAACAAACTCCTGCTAGGCATTCTACATACCCAATACTCACCCAAACACTTTGCAATACATTCTTATCTCCATTTCACATATAGGAAAATTGAGGGTCATGGCAGTTAAATTATTGTCCATGTTGACAGAGCTGGTAATGACAGTTTGGATTGGCATTCAGAGCTGTTTGACTCAAAAGTCCATGCTTTGACTATGACTTTGGACTCCAGACCAGCACTGTCCAATGGAAATAGAATGTGAGCCACAAATCTGAGCCAAATATGTAATTTTATGTTTTCTCACAGCCACATTAAAAAAGAGAACACCAGGTGACATTAATTCCAGTAATATGCTTTATTTAACTCAATGGATCCAAAATATTAGTATTTCAACGTGTAATAATATAAAAATTATTAATTTTACATTCTTTTTTTGGTAGCGAGTCTTAGAGGTCCGTTGTGAAGTGTACACTTATAGCACATCGCAGTTTGGACCAGTCACATTTCAAGGGTTCAAAAACCGTTCACGTGGAGATGGCTATCAGCGTAGACAGCTCAGCAATCAAATATAAAAATAGTTGTTTTGTTATTTTCTTCGTTCTTCTTTAAATAGAATGCTTTAATGCTTCTAAATATATTTGAAGTTTAAAAGAAATAGAAGATGAATTTCTATTAAGGTGAAACCGAAACTTCTTTATTTCTATTAGTCAGTTTGGACCACCATAGCAAAGTACCGGAGCTTGGGTGATTAAATAGCCCATTTATTTTCTCATAGTTCTAAAGGGTAGAAATATAAGAATGGGGTGCCAGCTTGGTCTGGGCCTGGTGAGGACTCTCCTCCAGGCCTGCGGATGGCCACCGTCTTGCTGTGTGAATGGCAAAGTGAGAGCTCCGAGTCTGTTCCTACAAAAGACCTGATTCACCCAGAGACCTCCCCTCATGACTTCAGTTGATGCACATTACCTTCCAAGGGCATACAGCGTCACCTTGGGGTACGACTTCAGTTTATGAATCTGAGGGGACACAAACATTCTATCTGTAACATCACTACATAAATGCAGGATGAGAAAACTTCTCACACTTCTCAGAGATACAAAATGTCCTTTGGGGTTATCTGGAAGGACGATGTGGAAACTTTGCTTGGTGTGTATTGTGAGGAATCTCTTTGCACATTTGCACAGTCTTTTTTTTTTTTTTTAAATCCTTGCAGCAAGGACTGGTATACTTAATCCTATGCTGAAGATTCACATCTGGAGATTCCAAGGCTTAGTAATTCATTGGCAGTCAGGGGAGTAGCCAGAACAGAAGTCATGGTTTACCCCCTGGTCTTCAGAGCCCTGGATTCTTTCTTGTATTCTGCTTTGTAGAGATGCTGATGACATGTATCTGTTTCTCAGGGGAATCAAGACTAGTGGGAATCCTGCCTTTGTGCCCTTTTTGAGCAACAAAGAGTTTTAATAGGCTTCAGATCATCTTCTGTGCCAATGTGTGGTGGCTTGGCCATTGGACCTTTTCCATGCCCAGAGACAACATTCCTGTGCAAGTGACCAAAGGAGCTTCTATGGGAGGATGCTTGGGGATCAGGCTTTTGAATAGGTTTCACCTGGTTATTAAAGCTGCTAATCCTTCATTCCTCTATCCTCAGACCCTTACTCCAGATTCCTTTCCACCAGATTTTGTCTGATTTGGACCCACACGGTTATGAAGACCCAGGCTTTTGCTCCTAGTCATCACAACACAGAAACAGGATGAGAAGACCAGCATGTTCTAAATCAGAACATGTGTCAATAAGGCATTGGTTTACCAGCAGACGAAGTCCCTGGGTCTTGGAATAGTTGCTGCTGCCTGCCAGGGAGGCAGGACACCAGGAAAGCTTCATTGAAGGGGGTGTATGGAGGCAAGAGCAGAGTGGAATCTGTACCTCACACCTTCGAGAAGCAGTCTCAGACAAGCGGATCTTTTCCCCACTTTCAGTGTAACACAGATGCTAGCAAGAGGGATTTTTATGAGCAAAGATAAATACTATTTATAAGACACTATGGTTTAGCAGTCATTTCACATATGTGACTTGTTATGGGTTGAATTGTGTCTCCCCAAATTCACATGTTGAAGTCCTAACCCCTGTACCTCAAAATCTGACCTGATTTGGAAATGGCTTCAGTGCAGCTGTAATTAGTTAAGATGGGGTTGTTATAGCAGGTCATCGATATAATATACTGTGTCCTTATTAAAGGGGGGAAACTTGGCACCAGATACACAGGAGAAACTTGGAGCCAGATACACACACAAGAAGAAAACCATGGAAAAACGAGGCAGAGGGTGTTATTATTCTATAAGCCAATGAATACCAAAAGTGGACCGCAAACTACAAGAGCCAGGGTGGCACATGAAACTCTCCCTTGCAGTGCTCAGAAGGGATCCACCTGTTGAGACCTTGATCTTAAACTTCTACTCCTGAGATCAAGTCTTAGATGTCTATCTAGTGCATGTCTCCCCTGATGAAACTGTGAGACAGTAGACTTCTGTTATTTGAGCATTCCAGTTTGTGGCACTCTATTAATGGGAGCCCTAGCAAACTGATCCATGGTTTCACTTCATATGTATATCTGCCCTATGAAGGAGATGGCGCCATGTCCATTTTAAAACAGTGGAAGCAAGCCCCAGGTAAGTGATAACCAGAGTTACTCAAAGGTATAATTTGAACCCAAATCCATCTCAAACCCAAGCCCATCACATCACATGACTTTCTGCAGGGAATCCCTCTCAGTTTTTGTGAGAGTTCAAGTTAGGAAAAAGACAGTTCATCATCTACTCATAAACATAAAACAGGGTTAGAGATGTTAATTCTCTGTACAGATGAAAATCCTCACACAAATTTTGAGTACCCCAAGCAATTATAGTCATCCCTTTGTCCTTGGGTATTATATTCAGGGTGTATCCCCACCCAAGATGTTCTCTTCTTCCCCAACCCTGCCTTCCTCCAGCACCCTCAAGTCCTCTGGAGTCAGCCTTCCATATCCACCAGCTCCAAATTGATCAGCCACATTGATCATGTGGTTTGATCATGTGGTCGGCCACCAGTTCCACATTGATCAGCCATGTGGTTCGATCGCGTGATTGGCCAGCCATGTGGCTAAGTCCATGAATGCAGAATCACAGGGAGAAAGAACTCCACATTGAAATGGGCCCAGATGTAAGTTAACTCTCAGTTCAAGGGACAACTGTACATCTAATCCAGTTACTTTCAGGTCAGTCACAGACACATCTTTTCATGTCTCAGAATGAGTGGAAAGTAAGGCGGCCTTGCTGAAGAACTTTTGTTGACCGCTGTCATTTACTTTGGCTTCATAAATCAGAGACCTTGGGGAGCAAAGTGCAGGAAAAAACCCTAGTGAGAGTCCACGAGGATGTGCTGCAGGTCCAGCATATGGCACTCGCTGGGTCCAGCAAACATCTCTTCGTCTGTCCGTGATTCCGTATGTTGTGTGGTGGCTTTCCCTCCAGTTATTTCACTCCTTTGATGGGAAAGAAAGATTAACTGTAGCTCTTTCCAGTATTTCCCCTCTTACTTTGACTTAGACACCAGAGGTATTTTCCCGAGATTATAGGATAAAACCAAGCACTCTTCCAGCTTCCTTCTGCAGGAAGGTAGAGGATTCAGCCAAAGGTCTGGGCCACACCCAGCCTACCACACAAGCAGGCTCACAAAGACACATGGCCACAGTGAAACACTCTTGGTGATTTATCCCTAAAAATTTCTATCTGTTTGCTCTAACCTTTCTACTTTTAATTTTGTTGAGACATTGCAAAGGTAAAAATTTGTTCACTGTACAATATTGCAGTTACAGAGGTGTATAAGGAAAGGATGAACATAGCTATCTCCTTGAAGCAAAAAAAGGGGGGGGAGGGAAATCGAGTTATGCCATATGGAGTGTTTTGCAGATGCTTCCTCCTCCTTCCACTAATCAATAAGTCAAGGAGTCTTCTAGATAGTAAAGATCAATGCAACTCTATTTAATTCCTCCTGTGTTTTAAGCATTTCCTGTTGGTAGTACAGTCTTTTAAAGGATATAAATAATCCAGCCATTATCAGCTTTATATATTGCAATTATTTCTACAAGTAATACTAAGAAATAACATTTTTGAGTAGAAGAAATTTCCACTTCAAATGTTGGAAGATACCACTCAAAAATATTTCTGTGATGTCCCCAAGCCCTGTAGGAGAGACTGTTTTGCTACCTTGTCCCACTTTGGGTATTAGAATCTTTTACATTTGCTTGTTACTCAATCACTGTAAAGACTGTTGTAATGTTGTTCTGTCCTTCCTATTTGTCTATGATGTCTTACTGAACAACTTGGACTTTCCTATTAGATTATTTAAGATTTTTGTGGTTTGATAGTCTGTCTTTTATTTCTAAGATAATATTTCTGGTTTCGTAATTTGCTTCCAAACTCTGTCCTTTACAGACTTTACATTAGAAGACTCTACTCAGTATTCTTGATTGCAAGCAACAGAAAATTGATTTATTGGCTAGCTCAGTGAGCGGTTGTGTTTGGACACAAGTGTAGGGGAAAGTGTCAGGTTAGAGAACCAAGAAAACAGATAAATGATTGCATGGGGATGGTCCAGTGCCACCAGTGTCCTTATCTCAGAACACTTACTAGGGCCTCCCTGGTGGCGCAATGGGTTAAGCAACGCACTATGAAGCAAACCACAGCTATTGCAGCATGAGTTCAATCCCTGCCACCCGTCAGGGAGGTGACCCACATGGTGCGGCAGACCTCTCCTGCCTCACCCGCTGTTCCTCTCAGCAGTGTATTTCAGTCGATTTGCCTGCTCTGCTCCCCACTCTGTCTCTGGTGAATCATCTCACCCCCCCCACACCTCTGGCCTATACCCCAGTACTTGTATGCATAAATAAATAAATCTTTAAAAAAAAAAAAGAGCACTTACTAGCAAGAGGCTGGTCACTCATTCTGCTCCCCGTGTCTCCATTAGACCCTGGCTGCTAGATGCTGCTGTTCCCCCATCACCACCCACACCACCAACCACCACCAGAGTGATTCTGAACTCTCCTCTGATTCTTTGCAGCACCGGTTGCAGACTCAAAGTCCTCAGGGAGGGCCTCTAATTGTCCATATATGAGATTTAGCTGCCAGGAGTTAGGGAGAACATCTGGTGTTTGGGTTAGTTTGGGGACGATTCCTATCCATATAACTTATGTCTCCCCATGTAGGAACATGGTATATATTCCAATCTCCTCTATTTCCCACCAGTTTTTTTAGCAAATGTTAGTGTGTTACTCACTTTTAGGTGCTCCTGTTTTCTCTCTCAGTGTTTATGATTTGCTCTTTATCCTTTTTCATGTCTTAAAATGTTATGGGGATGGAGGGTGGGTGCTTTGGTGTGGGCATGGTGTGATGTAATAATCACACCTGAAGGGGGAGAGTCAATCAATATTATGCAAACCAATATTAACTCAATAAAAAGTTAAATGTTATGTGGTATTTTTTCCACTCACTCAAATAAGGTCATTTTAGTCTGGTTCTCCTTCCACTTTTCTGTTCGCTCTGTATTCTGGCAAATTTCCTTGACTTTCTTTTTCAGTTAATGATGATTATTTTGATGACATAGACTAATAGATCACATTTATGATATGCAGAATATTCTTTTACAAATTTACAATCTTCCTGAGTTCCTGAGAGTTCTACTTAGAGTTTCGGGTTTTTTTTTGTTTTGCTTTGTTTTATTTATTTTGTTCACTGAATTACCTATACATCCACGCAGTCTGTTCTATTGTCTGCCCTTTTAGTCTTCATGTCCCACAGTGCGATGCCCATTGGATTGGTGTGGTCTTGTTTGAGAACTGAGTCGGCTCTTCTTGATGTCAGGGAGGGTGGTCCTTTCTTCAGCATACTTCTCTCTGATGGAACCGGCTTCTTGGAGGCTCTGGGCACCTGCCTAGTGCAGCAGCCTCGAGGATGGTGTGCCGTGGAGAGTGGCCTTGCGGCTGAAGGCATGGCTCCTGAATGAGGTCAGTAGCATTGATGTTTAAAGGCAGGACTTTCCCTCTGGGCTCACCTGCCTCTCCTCCACCCTGGGTTTGTCTGGCTGCAGCGAGGAGACCCCTCTTCCTGTATCCATTTGTTCAGAGGATTTGACAAATGGCTTCCTCTGAGTTCCCACTTTCTGCTGGTGATTTTCCATTCCATTCTCTGGTCAGTGCCAGTAATAACATTTTATACTTGTCTGACACCTTTTCTCCTCTGAGCTGCAAGCACTTTACAAGCAAACAGTTACCATTATTGCCCTCTGTATTCTGATGGAAAAGCTGTGGGTTCCAGGATCAAAAGCCCCATCGCTGGGGGTAACGGAGAGGCTCCTGGACACCTGGGCAAGCCCCCATTCCTCTATGGGACCCAAGTGAATACCCCAGCCTCTGAGGGGAAGAGACTCAGAAATGTAAAGAGGTCCTTAAGGAGAAGTAGCCCAGGGGAGGATTAGCAGCTCTGGCTCCCAGGGGGCCTCCCTTGAGCCCTCTCATGCCAGTGTAAGCCAATGCATGCCTCCTCTGCCAGTGATGACAGAAAGACTGGGGCTCCATGGTTCATGGCTTATTCTGGGAATGAGAAGACTCACAGGTGCTACAGAGAGCTTGTTTTAAAGAACAGAGAGCAAATCTGTACTGTGTGGCTGCAGACAGCAAGGCGGTGGGGTTCACAATTTAGATCCCATGCTGGTATGCCTGAAGGGGAATGATTAGCACCCCCACTTTCTTTTTTTTTAAAGATATATTTATTTATGCATACAAGAGCTGGGGTACAGGCCAGAGTCGCGGGAAGTGAGAGGATTCACCAGACAGAGCGGGGAGCACAACAGGCAGACTGACTGAAACACACTGCCTAGGGCAGCAGTGGGCGAGGAAGGAGAGGTCTGCTATGCCATGTGGGTCCCCTCCCTGACCGGCGGCAGGGATCGAACTCATGCTGCAGTGGTTGCAGTTTGCTTAACCCGCTGCACCACCAGGGAGGCCCAGCACCCCACTTTCAATGTGGATTTCCATCTCCACAGGGGGTGTGGGTAGGATGACTCTCGAGGTTGCCTCCAACTCAGGCATTTGCTTCGTAGCAATTGGGTCTCCTCCAGGCGTGGGGCTTAGGGTCGAGATGTTGAAAGTGCAGAGCAAGCCGCATCTCGCTGTACTGCTCAGCTTCTCTGCTCCTTCTGCCTCTTCCTTTCACTCAGTAAGCCTTGATTTGAGGTCTGCCTTTCCTTTTCTGTAGAAGGCTTTGCCCATGGCAGCTGTCTAGCCAGAAGGAACATGTGTGACCAGAAATTTTCAGCAGTCAAACAAGGCCCTATTGACTTTAGTGTCTGCTGAATTATTTTTGGAGCCAGTAGTGACTTTTCATTCTTCTATGACCACTCAGTCAGCCCCACACCACCCAAAAGTGAAGCCCAAGCCGGCCAAGTCAGCCACTACTTAGCCCAGGGCCCTTCGTCAGCCATCCCCAGTGGGTTCAGCTGTCGCCAGTGGGATGGCTGGAAACTGGTTTTCATTGACCTAGGAATAGGGTCACTCTCTGGAAGGATTCATGAAACACTGAGGTGACACCTGGTTAGACAGCAACTAAGGACAAGCATTTCTACCCCATGGGTCACAGGAGGAGGCAATCAGTGGAAGCAGATAGTGTGTGTGTGCATGTGTGTGCATGTGTGTGCAGGTACACATGTGTGGTATGTTTTGTGTGTGTGTGTGTGTGAGAGAGAGAGAGAGAGACTTCAATTACCAAGCAGATGCAATGCAAGCAAATCTGCATTTGCTATAGATTTGCTAAATTCCACAACTTCAGAAAGGTGAGTAAATTACATTTTACACATCAGAGATTAGAGGTTGAATAACCAGCCCATAGTTTTAGCACCAATCTGCAGCAGAACTGGGAATCAAACTTGATTGTCTTTGGTTCTGAGACCCTATAATGTTGCCTGCCTTGAAGTTAAGTCCCACAAATGGGGTCCCACAGACCTCCCCTGACAGGTCTGGAGTCTTTCTGGCTAGAAGAGCCCTCTCAGGCCCCAAGAACTCTTTCCCAAGGGCTGGCTGCCCTGCAAGTCTCTGGGGTCCACCTCCCCACCCCCGCCCCGGGTCTCACAGATACTAAAGAGAGCTCTGGGCCTGGGCCCAAGCACAGCAGGGCAGCCCTTGTCCAGCCCTGTGGTTTGTGATCCGGCCATTCATAACTGGCTTGGAGCAGGCACTTATCATTCTTCCACGACCACCCAGTCAGTCTCGTGTCTCCTGGACGTGAAGCCCGAGCTGCCCAAGCAGTGGCTGCTCAGCCCAGGCCGCCCTGCTCCCACCCTCTGTCTGCCACCCCCACTGCAGCTGGCCCAGCCTTCCCAGAGCAGGGGATACTGGAGCCCAGAAACAGCAGGGCCCTCGCACCCCCCACCAGCCACAAAGGGAGATTCACAAATCAAAGGGGCTAAGAGAACAAAGCTGTCAGATCAGCCCCTCCTGGAGCCGGATCTCAAAATAACACCGGCCAGAGATCTGCCAGCTGTGAGTCACCGCCCTGCCCGAGCAGCCATGGCAGGCCCCGGCTGCGGGAAAAACACCTTGGTGGCCAGCTGGCTGCCTCGGCCCAAACCTGGGAGGCGCGGGCGTCTGTGGGTGGTTGTGTGCTTCCTGCCATGGCACGCAGGGGAGTGGGTCGCGAAGGGAGCACTGCTGTGGGGAGGGACCAGAGCGTGGCCAGCGTGGGCATGGCCAGCGATGGCTCCTCTGCTTCTCTCTGAGGACAGGCTGCCGGTGTTCATCCCGCCTTGCTCCTGGCATCTGTGACAGGTGAGGCTGGCACAGGCTTTGGGGTCACTCTCTAGCCCGAGTGTGGTCTGATTCTCCTGCCCTCTCCCTCCCAAGTGACCTGGGACAGTGGCGTGCAGGGCTGAGTTGAGACCCCATCTGGTACAGGGTTGATGGTAACCTGCGGAGCCAGAGCTTTCCCTCTAGGCCCGGACTCCCCTGTGCGCTGCCCCTCCCTCCCAAGCCAGATCCGGACCCAGACTGAGGATGGGTTGGTGGGAAAGACTCGCACAGGTTTTGCTTTCCCTTCCCAGCTAGTTTGAGAACTTTCCCAGCACGAGTCCTCTCTGTCATCGTTCTGTCCCTTATTTCTGCTGCTCCCAGTAGCTTTGATTTTTGTTGCCTTTGGAAGCAATGACATGTGTGTCAAGAAATATAAAATGGCCTGGGTGACAAAATATGTAGTTCTAATCCTGGTTTTTGTGACTAGCTGCTTTACTGAAGCTTACTGTCCTCGTTGTTAAAATGAACAGGTAAACGGGATGATCTCAGAGGCTTTCAGTTCTAATATTTCAGGCGTCTAAGAGATGATCGTCAGTGAACTGAACAACCTCATTAGGTGAATAAGTTTAATCCTGGGGAAGGAGGCAACGAAAGATTCCGTTTAACGCGGGATAAGAAATAAGTCCTTGTTCCTCCACTGTGAGTTCCCTGCTCTTTCTTCCATGCTACTGTGCCCTAACCCCCTGGCCTGGTGTTACAGCTGTCAGAGCTGAATTTGGTCACCCTGGTGGATGAGTAGCCCTGGATGGGCAGAGGGTGCCCAGGCAACAACTGCTATGCCCTGGGGAAGTCACTTGGTCTGGCCTTTATCTTCTTCTCCTGCGCCCAGAGTCCACCTGCCCTAGCCCAGAAGCCAGTAGGTGAAGGATGCTCCTTTCACTCTAGCCTCACCCTTTCTCTCTCTACGAGACAGCTCGCTGCACCATAGGCAGGAGGGAATGACACAGTTCACCACTTTAAAGTGTTCAATTCAGTGGTGGTTAATGTATCCAGTCATCAGCTCTCTCTAACTTCAAAAAATCTTTTACTCGGGGCCTTCCTGGTGGCGCAAGGGGTTAAGACGCAGCACTATGAAGCTATCTGCAGCCACTGCAGCACAAGTTCAATCCCCAGTGAGGGAGGGGACCCACATGGCACAGCAGACCTCTCTTGTCTCACCCGCTGTCCCCTCAGTGTATTTCAGTAGATCTGCCTGTTGTGCTCCCCACTCTGTCTCTGATGAATCCTCTTACCCACTCCCACACCTCTGACTTACACCCCAGCTCTTGTATTCATAAATAAATAATTTTTTAAAAATCATTTTTTTTATAAAAAATATTCCATACTCAATAAGTATGATCTCCAGTCAGCTTTCTATCGTCTATTCTGGATGTGTCATTTAAATGGAAACATACAACATGTGAGCTCTGGTGACAGCCTGAGCTTGTCACTGACATCTGAGGCCGGGGGCAGTCTACCTTCATTCACCTGTAGAACCACATGCTCTCCTGGGGGAGTTGCATTCCCAGACACTCTGCGATGTCCAAGAACTGCCTACTGGCATCAGGAAACCTCCACATACACTCTTGTTGGAACTGGGTCCAGGAATCAAGTTCATTCTTTGTATGTGGATGTTGCGATCCCCTACCAAAGAGTGATTTGGATCAGAAAAAGAACCTGAAAACTGATTTCTCCACCGGTGCCCTTACGTGCTTTCTACGTAAGTAATCAAAGGTGTCTACATATAACACACGTAAGCCAATTCACATTTTTTGAGTTCAGAAGATTAAACGAGACCGATAATATGCAGCCAGGACTGCCTGGGACCTGAGGGTGGCATTTAAGGTTCATTCGGGGATATAAGTTATAAGACTCTTGAACAGGAAAAAAAATACAGGAGCCCCTCTCCTCGGGCCAGTTTCACTTGGCTATGCTGGGCTCTCGTTGTTTCTCTCTGAAGCAATGGCTGCAGTGTATTCCACATCACTGTGTGCTGTTGGGTCACCTGGGTGACGAGACCAGCCTCAGAGATAGCCTGTGCCCTGCAAGGCCAGGTTGCCAGCATGAAGCATCCCAGAGACCACAGTGCTCGGCCCGGTGGAGGGCTGACTTTCCCGTGTCCCCACCACTCCTCCGTCTGGTCATCAGCACGGGACAGTCCTGCCCTGAACATCATATCTGCATCCCAGGAGCAAGGCCCTGGATGCGTCTCGTGATCCCAGGGGTCCAGGAGTCTTGTCCTACGTGGTGACCTTTGGAGTTGCAGCTCCACCATCCCAGATTCCAGCTCCTCTAACGAAGGAGAGTCTCTGCTACCCGCGATGTCATCCATAAATAATACATTCACTTTTTTTCCAGTGTAAGTTCTGCATCGGTCATTCTGGAAACACAGCACTGGATATACTAGGCTACTGCTTCTGCCGCTTTCTCCTTGCCTCCAGGCTCCCTGCTGCCTCCATCTGCTGCCTCCTGCTGAGGCCCACGAGGCACCGCTACAGTCTCTCTCCGACAGGCGTCACCACACCTGTTGACTCCCCTTGGGAGCCCTTCAGCGTGGACTGGCGCAGCTGCCCCTTTCTCAGCGCTGACAGCAGGGTCAGTGAGGCTGGGCGCAGGGGAGTGCAACCCCAGCGTGTGCTCTTGGCGCTCAGTCTCCACCGGGCTGTGACCATAGGTCCACTCTGTCTCCAGCCGGGCCACGCACTTCTCCTGGTCTCCTACACACGTCCCTTGGAACGCCTCTGGGGCGCTGCCCTTTGTCCATTTCTGGACAATCCCCTTGTCTACCCTTTCCTAGTTGGTTCTGTTTCACTGTTCCTGTTTACGAGAGCCCCAATTTACCCATAACTGTACATTACTACTTTACCTCTCTCTTTTCTGACCAAATTTATGGTTCTTCCCCATACTAACACCTGCTCCCCCCCAGACCCACTGATTCCACTCACCCCGCCTTGAGCCTGCCGTGCCAGGGGCGGGACTCAGCTCCCCTGAGTCAGGGCTTCCCAGGGAGCTGTGGGCCAGGCCTGCAGGCTTTCTGTGTGGGCCGGGCCGGGAGGCCGCACCAGGAGTGTCATGAAGACTCTGGTCTCTAGAACTCTGAGCAGAGGACGCTCTAGAGAACAGGACTCTGGCAAGATCCATGCCCCTGGCCACTGCGGGGCCATGGAACAGCATAGTGGGGGACACCAGGGAATTGGTCAGACGTCCTGGGCCAAATGTGTGTGTTGACAGGCTCCTGGGAGAGTGCCACTCGCTGCAGAGTGTGAGGGGTGCTGGGGACCCCAGGAGCTTACACAGATCCGAGTTGCTTGCTTGCTCAGATGGGGCAGGGCTGGACTCGTTGGGAGCTTGATTTCTTAAGAGGCTTTTGCTTCCAAATAGAGGCCCATTTCCTTTGATGGAAGGAGAGCTTTGGTTTGTTTGTTTGTTTCCCCAGATAGAATAGAAGCCTAAGCTCAGCAAACAAAAGAGAATTTTGTCTCAAAATAACTCTTGGCCCAGGTTCCTGGGCTACAAGTGTGAGTCAAAGGGAAAAGCAGCAGCAGTGTGATGTCCAGCAGCATCAGAAGCAGGCGACCTCTGGGCTGACAAGCTGTTCCCGTTCATGTCTGGGCCCAGGCCTGGGCTTCTACTCCGAGAGAAAGATGAGAATTTTCTCTGAAAGGGCTGTACACAGCCACTACCTTCCAGGCAAGGACAGAGCCTTTCAGGGTGATGCTGCTCCCCAGTCCTCACTCAACTTTGCCCCACAGGCCAATCCTTACTCCCTTTGGGACTGCACTGGGCTTGCACGACTCGCGCACATGGAGATTTGATGGCTAAATCTTACCAAAATCAACCCTGGCTTCTGAGCCCGTTCCTGAGGCCAAAAACAATAGCTCCTCCCGCTAGGCATTAACTGAGCAGTTTGGGTTTAGCTGGTAACTCACCCTGTCGCCAGCCCAGCCTCTATAACCAGCACCTCAGGCCGGGCAGACAAGGCCAAGGCTGTTTGCAAGAAACAAGAGCCCTGCTGTGGGACCTGTGTGTTCTAGTCCCATGCTCCAAATAAAGATGATGGGATGGAGAGTAAGCGAGCTTGGGAGAGCACCAGGCTCTTATGGTTTTAGGCAGAATAGAAAAGACTGAAAGAGAAAGCTCCTGGAAGGGATGAGGGTCTGGGCTCCAGAACAGTCCCACAGCCTGAACCGCAGGCCTGAACCGTGACCATCCTGTGCTTGCTGATTCAGGCACAGTGACCTTTTCTCCCTTTCATGCTGGGCACCTGTTACTCACCCTTTAGCATGGATCATAGGGGTCAGTCTCAGAAAGTTTCCCTATCCCTCCCAAGGCAGATGTCTCCAACCTTTCCTAGTGCCCCAGCCCAGCAGCTCCTGTAGATGAGGCTCTGCCATAACTGCATCCATCACAGAAAAACCATGGGAAGCTCCAGAACTTCAGGTCCCCTTGAAGAGAAGGTTCTCTGCTGCCCAGCCAAGAGGGGAATGGTTAGTTGATCGCTCCTGCCTTTTCCTAAGCTGGTTACACTCTTCCTGGGAGAGACCCACTTCAACATTCTTTCTGCCCAATGGGGTCTCCACTACCAGCGATCTCTATTCTGGACTATTGGTCACATGACAGCTTGACCACACCCTGCCCATTCCTGCAACCCTTTCCTTCATAAGTGACCTTCTATAGCCCATCTGGCTCCACCTCAGACGCTGCTTCCCAGAGAACCCAACTGGGGTGGCCTGGCAGGGCTGGGACCTATGGATCCTTGTACCCAGCACTTAAAGGATCTCAGAGAAGATGAGCAGGGGGAATAGGTGGATGATGCATTGTTGAGGCACGAAACATCCCACAGAACTAGGGAAATTCTGGGTGTCAGCCTCAGCTCTGGAGAAGACCTACATGGAAAACATGGGTTGATCTGTGAAACAGTGATTCCAAATTTCTGGCCAAGTGCGCCTGGAGTGAGCTCTACCCCCTGATGCTTTCCCTGCTTGTAGTCAATGTCAGCAGAACTTTCAAGGATCCTGAGAAGCATGACTTAGCTTCTGCGACACACTGGTAAGACGCCATCTGGGTTTTTGTTGTGCCCCATCAGTAACCACAAGGTCATGAAGCAGATGCTGCCCTCATCCAGGATGTGCCCAAATGTGCCTCCCGGGGTGGCCAACCAGAGCCCCACCTACAGCAGAGACTTGGTGATGCTGGATCAGGAGACTCCCTGGTGGCCAGCTATGGTGGGCAGGGAGGCCTTTGGTCACTTTGTTTCATTACAAGTGATGACAGGCTGCAACGGGTCTCAGACACCACGACACGGCCCATCCCTTAGACCTGTAGGTCAGCAGAATCTGAGTGTTTTTCCTGGTACTGGAAGAAGATCACTGGTATAGAAGGCTGGACCTGGCACCTTAGATGGTCCCTTATGGTTTTCTGTTACTTTTTTGGGGCCCAGTAGGACCCCTTCTTTCTACATTCCTGTTCAGGGGTTCTGGGAACACTTATTTTTTTCTGTTCCTACTTGGAGGATCTGGGATGAGGCTTAGATCTGGGATGAGACTTTCTCAGTATCTGCTGCTCTCCCTTACTTTCCCATGTGTTGGCTAGACCTGAGGGTCACAAATGCCTGTCCTTAGTTAGAAAACCAACTCAGTCTCTGGGCCTTGTAGGGCTGAGGCAAGAGAAGTAGCCCCACTGGCTGGTGGAGCCAGAAGGCCCAGGCTGCCCTGAGGCAGGAGACCAAGCAAAGGTTCTACAGAATCACGTAATGGTGCCAGAACTCCCCACTGATAATGACAGAGAAGGCATTTGTGCTTCCCTACTTGCAGTGAGGAGAGAGAGAACTCAGTGATCAAGAACATGGGCTTAGAGGAGGCATAGCCTCATTCAAATTCACACTCAGACTTTTCAGCTGCATACCGGCCTCCCAGTCTGTTGTCCACTTCTGCCTGCTGGAGAGAACATGTCTCCCAGAGCTGTGTGTGAGCATCTTGTGTGCTGAGAGTGATATGTTCTTTGGTAAAACATTGAGTTTTACACAAAAGCCAGGGGGCAGTTCTGGGGTTGTTATTGGTGTCATAGCAGGCTCTGTGTCTCCGGTTCATCTGAACTTTTAACGAAGGAGGGAAGGGTACTAAGACACCCATTTTACAGATGGGGAAGGCTATAGATCTGTTAGAAAGAGGCAGACAAATTGGGAACCCTGATTTACTTAATACTGAACGTCCCCTCCCCCTAAAATTATTTTCTACTTTTCACTTTCTCTCTCTCTAAGATATATGACTTTATGTTTTTTTATATTCAGGATGCTGATAAAATTGGGTTTTCCAAGTGCAAGATTCATAGCAGCAATAAGCTTGTTCTGGAATCGATATCCAGCTATTATTGATCATTTCAGAGATATCAGGAAGTATTGCTTTATTACACCCCTCAAACCATCCCACCCTCTCAAATTTAGGTGACTTCTAAGAAAGATACACATAATAATATTGTGCTACCACAGAAATAACAGAAAATAAGTAAAAGTAGAGAAGCAAGACTAGATAAATATCATACATATATCAACTGTGAAAAACAATGTAGATGCTATAATTGAGCTTTGAATTTCACTCCGAGCTTTGGCAGGAAAAGAGAGCTTTTATTAGTTACATCATTCTCTTGGTCACAAAGAAAGCCCACCAGTTGCTCAGGGAAACCTGAGGTTTCCATGGTAGAACTCAGCAATGTCCTTCTTGTATGAAATGTACATAAGGGTTTCTAGAACTTTCTAACCACAAACATTTGTAATGAGATGCCCTTGGTTTTTTTTTTTTTAACCCAAAATCATCTGTGAGGTGTTTTCTCCATGGTAATCAAAGTTTCTTCATTTTTATGAAAGGACAGTTCTTCTTCCTTCCTATAGAACATTCTCAGAGAACTAGTCAACTGTGTACAACTGGATTGGGGAATTTATCTACAGTGGAGTATCCATTAGAAGTGCCATTTGCCTTCTTAATAATACCTGTGTCCCTGTATTCCAGTGTATCCCATTTTCTGGAGACATTCTGGCTTCCTGGACTCCCATGGCAGTGTCCAGTGCCCACATAGAGCAGGTGGCAAATTCAGACATTGAACTTTGTTGCAAAGGGCAGAGAGGCGGGCTTTGGGGTCAGTGGTTTTGGAAGGTGATGTGGCTGGTCAACCAATTCATATGCCCCAATGTTTTACTCTGGGTCTGTAAAAAGGAAGAGCAAACATTTTCTCAGAACATATACTTAGCTGTGTGCCAGGGAGTAGTTCTGTTTGCCCCATGTTCGGGGTGGTGCCACAAGAATATTCCTTTGAAATGAAGTCTATTTATTCCAGGTTCCATAAAATATTCCAATTCAAACACCCCAATTCCCTCCCCTTTCCCATATGAATTCCATAGAGAAGGAGAAAAGGAGAGGGGGAGAAAGAAGGGCTGTTGAGCAACCTCCTCACCAGTGGGTGGCACTCACAGCCAACTCAATGGTAGAGGGTAGACCTTAACAGACTCCACCCCCTGATATCCTGAGCAGGGGCTGACGGGAAAAAGGAGCAGAGCTGGCACCTTGGCAATTAAACCAGGAGGAGTGTCCATGGAGAAGCCACTAGTTTGCCACATGCAGCTTCAGCTTGGGCCTCAGACTGCTCAGTGGGTGCTATCAGGGGTAGGGCAGATGGCATCTGGCCATGTGCCAGTCAATAATTTTACTTTCTTCTTTTTTTTCTCGCTCTTTTCCTCACTCTCTGTATAAATAAACCCTTTTTATTTATCTCTGATTTTGGATCGTGCCCTGCCTTCTTAAACACACAGTAAGGACCCACTAATGGGGGCATGCCATTTCCCCTGGGTTGCCCTGTTCCACTTGTTCAAGGAATTCTTCAACTTTCACTCTCAAAACAGAAGTTTGAATAAGAAGGGGGGGGCTAAGTAATTCCTGAGACCCACTGTTTACCAGGTGCCTTCAATACTGTCACCAACTGTCTGGGTTTGCCCGAGGGGGACGGGTTTCCTGGGACCCTAACATCAGGACTACTGGTGACCAGATTCAGAAATGCCCACATCACTGCCATGACGTGGGACGGTCACTACACATTACAGTCGAGAAAACTGGAGCTCGAAGAACCATCTGCCTACCTGGGGTCCCTAAGACTATGTTCTTTCTGCCACTACATTTTGTCACACCTGAGGGCTTGGGGAGATGTTTAAAATCTACCATGAAGATGAATCCAAGTTCTCTGGACTCTGTATGCAAGTTGGGTTAGGAAAGCTAGCGAGACCCCCTGGAATCCCCCATTGCTTTCCTGGGGAGGACGTTTCCAAAACCCTGTATTTGCTGTGTATGTTCACAGAAAACTTTCCTGTTTGCTGGTGAGAAAGCTCTTCATTCCTGTGACTCTTAAGTTTCTATGGAAAGGGAGCCCCAGTGAGTAAGACTCAAAGCCTCACTCTGCTCCCTATAGCCAGGGGTGGGGAGGAGGGTAGTTAATGAGAGGCTGAGCAGAAATGGCTAAGCTTGCTGAGACTTCCCTCTTATCTCAGGAACTGCCTGCTTATAGAGAACCTGTATTCTATGACTCTTGGCCATGTACCATTCGGGAATAGAAACGTCTATGTCACAGGTACATTTTTCTGCACAGTTAAGGCCACATGCTCCAAACAGCTGTACCAGTGATTGCGGTGATGTTTTGACAGTGCTGTGACTCTTGCATTTATTTTCAGTGGATCTGTAAGAGAAGTTATCATTTGAATCCCCTAAAGCCCTGGTACTTAGGTTTTCTTTTCTGCTCTGAGACTTCCAGCAAGATTTTTATGCGCAAACCTTTATAGTTGTCCCAGGGAGCCCACGACCTTTTTCCTTAGAAGAGAACAGCTGAGCGCAAGGGCTGGTGTGTACCCTGCAGAAAGCCCAGGGAAGTGGACTCAGAGAGAGGATGGGGGAGCCAAATCTTCCTGCTGCTTCAGACATAAGAAGGAATTGAGAAGCTGAAAAGCTTTTGGAAACTTCTTCCCCAGGAAAGAAATGGGGGGAGTGCAGGGGATCCCTGTAGCTTTCTTGACCCAAGACAGCTTCCCCTCTGGTCTCTGGCTAGAGCCAGAAAGAATTCTGCCTGCTTTCCTCTTGCCTTCTCCTCACTATCTTGGAGGATTCTGAAATCAAAGAGAACCTGGTTTGCACTTATCTTGATTTGCACCCTGGGCAGCCGTGATCTGTATTTCCAGATCTTTATTTGTAGAGGGCTTAGGTTAATCTGAAAGACCTGCTGGAGACCACCCACCTCCCTTAAGCAAACAGCTCACCTTTCAGCCCCGAGTCGACCTCTCTGCCTGGGATGTTTGATAGACTTGGGCTCACTGAATGTGGTTAATTAGCTCTAACGTCTGTGACACTCACAGATGTTGAAGTCAGAAAACCTTGTTGGTGGGGTCACTTTTTCTGAACTCTTTTACTTTGGCCATTGTCCCCATGCGTAGGCAGTGAAGGTCAAAGCTGAGAAGGCAAGCAGAGGCTTTCAGCACTGGATGGAGACTCCTGGGTGGAGGCAGACACAGAGCCGGGACTGCTCTAGCCCACAGAGCATGGGGTCCTGCTCGCTTGCTCGAAGCTGTTTTAGGGACAAGAATTTGTGAGTGAAAATCAGTTCAGAGTTTGGCTTGCAAATGTCTAGAGGATTCTCTTAGTTATGTCTCAAGAGGAAGTCACCAGCTCAGGCTAGGAAAGGCACATAAACATGATGGGTACACCTGAATTCATTCTCCTATGCTTGTCACTCTGTTGTCTTTATCCCTACAGGAAACCTGGAGAAAGAACACCAGATTGAGACCAAGGGATTTGCTTTTGGGGCAGCAGAAAGCATGGAGTGATGCCAAGAGTGAGACAAGTCCTCACTGCAAGAAAGATAAAGCAGTTCAGACTCTAGGATCCAGGTAGGAAAATGTGGGGGCACAGATGAAGATTTTTTTTTTCTGTTAGATATCACACTTTAAAACTCAGTGCCTTGAAGCAACAATTTAATATATTTTCTCCTGGTTGTGTCTGGCTCAGCCTGGTAGTTCTTGTTTGGAGAACAAGTTTTACGCAGTTGCAGCCAGACGGGGGCTGTGCTGCAGTGTCTGAGGGCTCTGTTCAGCTGTGCACAGGAGGTCTCACCGACATGCTGGCTGTGGATGCAAGTCACGGGCTGGGCACTCAGCTGCGATCTGCACACCTACGTGTGCCTCTTCATGTGGCCTAGAGTGAGAGTCAAGAGGGCATTCCCAGAGGGGGCATTCCCAGAGGAAGCATTCCAAGACCCCCAGATGGAAGCCACAAGGCTGACTCAACCTTAGAAGTTCTAGAATCTTCTCTTACATTTTCTTGATGAGGCAAGTCACTGAGACCAGTGATAAAGCTGAGCCTCCTTCATGTATGGACTTTACAAAACATTTTCACATCCGTGTGATTTGCCAAAGAGTAAGCAAGAAGTTCGTGTCTCCTGTTGTTAAAAAGGAAGCGGCAGGCTCAAAGCAGTTCAGGGACTTCCCTCACAGGACACATGTCTTCTGCCATTTGCTTAAGCTCAAAGCACACCCATCCTGACAGGAAATGCCCTCATTGGATTAAATATCCTCTTGTCCCAGCCTTCTGCAGCATTCCCGAGTCTGGTGGCTGCTGTCCATGCCTTCTGGGAATGGGAGCACTCCTGGTTCTAACCTGGCTCTTGTGTCTTCGTTACGTGTTTGGCTAAATGGCTTCACTTCTCTATGGCTCAGTTTTTCCATCCTTAGTTTGAAATTGGAGTCAGGACTGAGGAGCAAGCAAAAGAGTCAGAGAAAGCAAAACCTCTCTGGGTGGTACAGAGTGGGCTCTGGGAACTGCCCGCGGCAGACCAGGCCATTTCCAGCTGGCCTCAGAAGCACCGCGCTGGCTGTGACTGGGCTGCCCTGTTCCTGCCGCCACTGGTCCAAGGGGAGCATGGTCAAGGGCTAACCACAGGTCAGAGCCCCAACCCACAGTGAGCCCTGAGTGTTCAGTTGTATAAGAAACCTACAAACTACTCTAGTCTCTAGTCAAATGAAATGTTAAAAGCAATTCTGTTTTATCTAAATGCACTCAAATCATTCAGGTGTGTGTGCATGTGTGTGTAGGGGTGGTATGTGTGTGTGTGAGATGAGTTAGTTGGTATCTTAATATTTAGTTGGTTTTTAAAGCAGATTGCATTAATAGAATGCATTTATCATCCTCTGCCCAAAACCCCCACACCCGGTACTCCCTCCAGAGGTTAATAATCTGGGGCCATCTTTGCTAGTATTGAGGTCAATCCAGGGAAAGACCATCAGAAACACTCTCTAGAGAGACCCCTTAATACAACAGCTAATCTGGAAATCATGGACCCGAATGCCAACGGCAACGATGGCTGCTTCTTCAGCGTTATACTAACACTTTGCTGGGTCCCTGGTCCTGAGACTCCAGAGAACACGATGGCCACAGTCACGAGGAGCCTCATGCTCCAATATCAGGGAAACATTCTTGATCGATGCGTGAGCTAGTGTGTTCTCCAAAAGGGTCAGGCATGTGGGTAAGCATGGAATTTTCTCCCCAAGTAACAAGCTGTTTTGACCTGGCACAAAGTTAGGAGGAGAAAACTGACAGTCTATTGAGAGACTAAAGCTCTGAAACAGGCTCTCCTCTCCCAGAATGCAGCCCAGGAAATGCTGCCCCTGTTGCCAGCACTAACACATTTGTGCCACCTCAGCTCAGGGCCACCAGTAATAAAATATAAAAACACACAGAAACCAAATCAACAGGCAGGAGTGTCTGAGGCACGGGGTGGGGTTCCAGTTCGGCCTGGGGGGTTCACCCAGGTGCTGATTCCTATAGCTTCTGCCTTTTCCAGAGCTTTTTCACGTTTCTTCAGTGAAGTTTCCCCATGCCTGGGACAGGCAACAGCAAGGTATTTCAGAGCTCTGGGGTAAAGAACTGGAGAATCAGCCCAGTGACAAATGACAGGATCCTGGGTGTTACCCAAACTGCTAGGAACTGCCAGAAAAATTAGCGGCCAGAAGCAGGCAACCCTAATCGGTCATGGATTTTGCGGTCAGAAGAACTGGTTGGAATCTCCTTGACTCTCTCTAGGCAAGACAGAAATGTGGACAGGGCTGGGATCAATGGGACTACATCTGGGGAAACTGTTAAACATCTGGGGGACAGGGATGACGGCTCCACTCTGACCCAGGTCCACAGAAATGGTCCAAGTGTGTGCAGAAAGCGACCATTATGTGACTTCCTGTGTTCATGGTCCAATTTTCTATGGCTGTGTAATAAAGCACCTTAAAGTTTAGAGACATACAGATTTTTCTCCCAACTCTTTTATGGTTCTATAGCTTGCCTGGGCTCAGCTATGTGATTCCCTTTCGTGTAGTCACAGTCATATGTGATTGGAGCGACAGATGTCATCTGGGGCTACACACCCGAATTCTAACCTAGCTGGACATCAAGGATGTCTTTTTCACTCTCATGCGTGGTGTCTGGGCTGGGCTGGCTAGGACATCTTAGGGCTGGCTTGGAATCTTTCTCTATACATAGTCTCTTGGTGGGGTTAACTTCAGCTTCCTGGTATCACAGGGCTTCAAGATAGTTGGGCTTCTTCCACCATGTCAGCTTTAGCCTGGAGCAAGTGTTTCAAGAGACTAACACAGGAACTGCAAGGCTTCTTGTCATCTAGCGGGGGAAGTCATGTGCACAATACCTCTATGGCATTTCACTGGGTCAGCCTTGAGTCAACATGTGAGTGGGTTAAACAAAGACTTGGATATTGAGAGTCATGGGTCATGGGGGGAGGGGACATCTTTGGAGAACATTTGTTACAAGTAGAGAGAGATGGACTATGATTTTCTAAGGAACTGTGAAGATCTTTATTCCTTCCGACACTCACCATGGATCCAAACTGGCCAATATGGTTTATCTGATTCACCAACTCTGACAGGTGGAACTTAAGGATCCCTGAGGATTCAAGGGTTATGTGTCGGTAGAAATTTTGGTCCCTGGGTCAACTTACTATCATTGTGTTCTGAAATGCTCTTCAAAATAATCTTCCTTGTTATCATGTATCCTGCTATTCTGTTTCCAGAGCAACTTCTCTCTTCAGTTACTATCACTGCTTTCTTCTCTCTTGCTCCAGTCCATGGAGCACATGTTTTCCAGGATAATGATCATCCAATGATGTTTTTAGCATATTATTTTCCTGGATAGATTGGAATGAAGTCTGGAAGAGGGGAAATTCTGGAAGAAGAAGAAACTTTATTAGTCCCATATAAAGTCAATAATCATGTGTCTCTATTTGATCTATGAGCACTATAAAGGGCTTAGAAAGTTTTTTCAATCTATCTATCTATCTTTAAGGTTGAAATGCAAATCACATAATCATAAAATTAAACCCTTTAATTTTTTTAAGATGGTGGATTTCAGTATATTCATGAAGTTGTGCAACCATCCTTTCTATATAATTTCAGAACATACCATCACACCTCCCTAAAAAACCTATACCCATTACCATTTACTCTCTGTTCCCCTCTCCCCTGACCACTGACAATTACCAATCCATTTTCCATCTCTACGATTTTGCCTATTTTGGATATTTCCTGCAAGTGAAATCAACATAGTGCCTTTTGTGACCGGGTTATTTAAGTTGGTATAATGCTGTTAAGGTTCATCAATGGAATAAATAGCAGAGCTTCAGTCTTTTTTATATCGCAGTACTACTTCATTATATGGATATACCACATATTTTATCCATTCATTCACTGATGTGCACTGAGGTTGTTTCTACTTTGGGGCTATTGTGAACATTCAGCTACAAGTCTTTGTGTGACATTGTGTTTTCATTCCTTTTGAGTATATACCTAGAAGTAAAATTGCTGGATCACATGGTAACACTATGTTTAACTTTTTGACAAACTGTCAGACCATTTTCCAAAATGACTAAATAGTTTTACATTCTCACCAGCAACAAGAGTCCAATTTTTTTTACATAGCCACCGAAACTTTGTTTTTATACCTTTTTGACTCTAGATATCATAGTGAGTATGAAGCAGTATTAAATTGTGAGATTTATTACATTTAAGAAATAGTCATGAGTGGAGACAAATACCAGTTGGTCCAAGTATGGGTAACCATGAGATTTTGTGGGCAGAGTTGCAATCTAGTTGTTCAATAGAAACGATGCTATGGTGCTTGGGCATCATTGGGTCTAAAGAGCATGAGGTCCCAGAATCAGATCTCACAGACTTTCTTCCAATCCTTATAAGCACTGACTTTAGGAGAGAGAATATCCCAATTCCTTTTAACGGAGTAAAGTCTTGCCTTTGTTTTTCACTGGGTGCTGGAAGCCCTCATGGGATTTTGCTTGCTCTGAGCCTTCCAAGTGAGTGTTGAATATTAATTGTAACGTGTGAAATGTTAATAGTTAAGGGTAGGAGACTCCAGTTTTCCCTAGATATTCTAAAAAGAAGCTCTTGAAAGTTCTATTTAGACTACTTTTGTTTAACCTGAACCAACAGCCATGTTAACCTTCCCTGTGGGGAGTTTACTCCTTTCTTCTTTTTCACAGCCATAGAAACTTCTCATTTTAGGGGAACAGCCTTTTCATCTCCCAGCTTTGCTTGACTTCCCTTCTGTTCACAAACTGCCTGCTGATTTTAAAGATCAAGTTCATGAGTCCAATGAGATTAAGTTTCCTAGATTCACACAATTTGAAGTGGCAGCACCAGGATTTGAACACATACATAGTTGCTGCCAAAATGAACATGCTATTCTATCTTGAATGTTTCACATAATGTTTTTATATCATTAAGATCTTTGATCTCTTCAAAACTTCTCTTTAATGCTCTAATAATATTCCAATGTTTATGCCTGCTTGGGGGCATAAAGGTTGCTTCTGTGTGCTTGCAGGACAGTTAGGGTTCTGCTCACAGCTCTCAGAACCCTGTAATATACATCTTTGTGTATGAAGCCTTTGGAATGGTGGACTGTTTTAGGAAGATCCCCACAAGTGAAAACAATGCTTTAAAGTATAGACCTGGGCTGGCATAAAATGCAAAAATTGTTCCCCAAAAGGGCCCTGACTCTTCTGCCAGCAGGACAGGATTGCAAGTTCCCATCCTTTGTGTATTCCTCCCGAGGAGAGAGATTATTCTTCGGGAGGCTTTTCCTCTTTGTTTCATTGATAACTAATGAAGCTAAACACGACCCTTTGTGTTCACTGGAGTGTTTTATAACCAAGTCATTATCTGCTTCTGTTGCTGTTTATGAATCCCCAGCCCCAGCCCAGTATTATTCTACTCAGTTTTCAGCAATAGAGACAGACACTGAGCACCCCACACCCAGTATCGGTCAGTTCTCTGAGCACACTGGGATGAGACTCCTAGGTTAAGATCTGTTCCCCACTAAGTGAAACCTCTGTAAGGCAGGAAGGACTGTGTTTTGCCTTTCATTTCTCTGAGGTGTCCACACAGTGACTGGTCTGTGCTCAGTGTTGAAAGAATGTGTGTTCATCCTGGTGGCATCTGATGAGCCTTATTCTGAGCCATTATTTCCATCTTGGCATCTTGGCCTCAGCTCTGGTTCTTGAACTCTACTGCTGCTAGCTACAGAAGTCACCCCAACTCTTCCATTTCCTAACGACATTGGTCTTTCTGACCCTCAGGAATCACTAATCTCTTTTCTAGAGTCTCACAGCACATCCCTACTCAGCTAATCCACTTGGGAAGCCTGTCTTACCCCAGAGTTCAGTAAACCGAGAAGATCACATTTATCAGTTAGTTAAAGGCTTCATTTAGCCCCTGCCCTGAGGCATGCACAGAGAGACGTTTTCTTGGGCAAACTTAATTATTGCATCAGAAGAAAAAACATGTTCTCATGTTAGTCTTGGGGAGGGAGCAATAGTCGGCAAGGCTTCCTGTAATTTTCATTACCAGTAATGACATTTTCCACGATCCTGTATTCATTGGACTATTTTTATTCTTTTTACATTCCTTGTCTAGATGGCGACAGAACCGATCAAAGGCTCGATAGCAGTTTTTATAATAAACTCAAAGAATTGTCAGGAATTTTGAGAGGTCACTTGATCCATGCCTTGACCTTCTGGCAGGCAGCAGAGCTGTGGCTAAGTCCTCTGACTGCCAGATTTCTCATTGATTAATCAAGATTTCTGGAAAGATGAATCCTATTTATTCCTATAGAACAAAGCCATTCTGTGGCCTAGAAACTCCCCCAATCAGGAAGGCCTCCCCAGATCTAGCTATCACTTGCCTTTAAATAGCACCTACAACATAAAACTGCTTTTTTTATCCATCACAGGGCTCTCAACCTGGCTTGGACACTGACATCACCTGGGGAGCTATAAGCGGGCCCTGATGCCGTGTTGCATGCAGATCAAATAAGTCAGACCCTCCGTGGGAAGAGTCAGAAATCTGAGTTTGTTACTGATGCTGATGTGAAGCCACAGTTAGGACCCATGTTCTCTGTTTCCACCAATTCATCAAATGCCTTACCTGGAGGAAGGGACATGAAAGTAAAAAACTTTAACGGTTTACAGTTCCCAATGCTGCCTGAATGTTAGAATCACCTGGGAAAATTAAACAGCTCATCAATACCTGCAGGTTCTAAGTGAATTATGATTGGTCTGGACCCTGGTTACCTTTTGAGAGTTCCTGGGGTTCTCTTTCTAATCATCTGGCTGAGGATCATCCAATTGTTGTTTTGTTTTGTTTTTTTTTCAACCAGGATTTCAGAAGAACTAAGAAAGACTACAAGAAATATTCACATATACAAGAACACCCATTCAGAAGGAGCTAAAAGATGCCTTGAGTCCTACTGAGACATCCTAGTTGTTCATGGAACTTGACTTATTACCACCAGTGCATTTGTAAAACAGCAAGTGAATGTATGGAGTGGTGCAGCGACACCCAGGACCAGCCCCAGTGGAAAGCACATCAGGAATCTGAGTTCTGCTGCTGGCTAACATCAAGCTGCCACTTGTGTGGGCTACTCAGAAAGATGGTGCCTCCTTACCTGGTGCAGCTGCCGAGACAAGTTTCACATCTATGTCCTAACCACTGAAACCTATGAATATTGATTTATAAGGATATATGGTGGGTCCTCCAGATGTGATTAGATTAAGGGTTTTGAGATAGAGAGATTATCTGAGTGGGTTCTGAATGTAAACTCAAGTACCTAAGAAGAAGGCAAGGAAAGATTTTTATACACAGAGAAAAGGAGATGTGAAGACAGAAGAAAGATATCTGAAATGTTGACCTTGAAGACTCAGTGATATGGCCACAAGCCAAGAAAGTTGACAGTCATCAGAAGGTGAGAGAGGCAAAGTGCAAATATTCCCCTTGAGCCTCCAAAAGGAGTGAGATTTGGTGACACCTTCACTTCACACTTCAGAACTGAGAGAATTAATGCCTATCGTGTTAAGTCAAATTTGTGGTAACTTTTTACAGCAGCCATAGGAACCTAATACACCTAGATAATGGAACTGCAGGATTATGAGACAGGATTTGTACTATGTCTAGCTAACTAGCTCTAGCCCACATTTTCCTGGGGTACTAACTCATAGAGGCAGTTAAAGTCTATGTGCAGGACTTCAAGCTTCCAAGGGGTGCCCAAAATTGAGTTCTGACCCTCCTGTTGCTTACCTTAGCTTTCCAGGGAACACCCTATGAAACCTGGAACATCATCATTAGCTTCCTCCATGTCTCTGTGTATGGAAGGTGTGTGGACTCCAGCATGTGTCTGGCCCTTGCACTGGTACTGAGGGAATATGAATGGCCTCTGTTCTTTCTAACAGCTGAGTCTAGACCCTACTGATACCCGGCCCAGGCATAGCTAGAAGGGGGAGGGTTTCATGGGTCCTCCTCTGCCACCGTGACACCCCTCTGTAGTCTCAGGCTCACTGACACTCCCACTTACTGACCAAAGAGATATATTGGGTCTACCCACTAAGAACAATTGGAATTTCATCCTTCAGGGTTCAACCAAAATATCAAGATTTCTCTGAAATCTTCCCTGATCTCCCAATGTAGGTCACTGGGTCATTCAGGGTCCCAGCTGGAAGCAGGTGGCATATTTAAATTGGGTAATTTTATGAGCATTCAGTGAGGGGACTACATGCAATGTATGGGCAGGGATGAGGGGAAGCTAAGAGGGATGGGGTGGTCCTCCCAGTCAGTGGGGCTAAATCACGGTGGGAACTTCATTTCTCTCTGCCCCAATGGGTAGAGGAGGAATGGTTCTTAGGATCCAGCTGTAGTCTGGGCCTGGTGAGAAGAGCAGGGCCTTCTATAGAGGATGCAGTCAGCCCAGGGCTACAGCAGGAAGCTAAGGGAAGCAGTGCCCACTTTCTTCCTTCTACCTCTGTTCTTCCATCTCCCATTGTAGCCTCAACTGGATGCCACAGGCTCTGCAGGGATGGAGGTCTGCACACCTTACACTCAGCCCTAATGCATGTATATGACCGGTGACTATTGTCTGTCTTTCCCCAGGGAAGTGTGAGTTCCATGAGGAAGAAACCTTGCTCACTGTATAGTGCCTGGGCCATAATGGTGCCTGCTGACTTTCTGCTGATTGACAGTGGTGTACTGTATTTACAGGTGGAGTTGGACTGCTCTGGAAAGCATCATGAAGGAACCCAATGTGCCATCATAGCCCATCATATCCTCCAACCAGAGACTGTCCTGTCCTCTCTCAGCTCCTCAGGTAACTCAGGAAGTCCCATATGAGAGGTCAAGGGGCAACCCCTGCCTTGTCTGCAACTCCCATTATCATAACAGGGCCACCCACAACACTGCATGGTAGTGGCCAGTGATGTTGTCATTGTTTCCCCAAAATGTGACTGTTCTTCTGAGATGTTTTGGTCCTCTCCTCTGCTAACTCTTCCATATCCATGGGCTGCTTGTGTTCACCCCTCCCACCCCCGGCACCCCCAAGACACAGTGACCATGAGGCTCAGCGTCTGGTAGAGCTCCATCCAACATAATTCCATTAAGCTTTTCTTACCTTTTTTCTTTCTTCCCTCTCTCCCCCTTCCTTTTTCTTCACTTCCTTCACCTCTTCCTCTCCTTCCTTCCCTTCTCTTGCTCCCCTCCCTCTTCTTTCCTTTTCCTTCTTTTCTCCCCCTTCTCTCTACTTCTTCACTCCATCTCTGTGCCCCCTTCCTTCTTTCCCTTCCTAGCTCCTTCCCCTCCTCTTATCCCTCTCTCCATCACCTCCAAATCCCAATTTAAAACTTCTAGAAAGTACTCTGGGACCTCAGGAAAATCACTAGAGCTCCTGCACAACACCACTCATCATCCAGATGCATGAACTTGACGCTCAGTGGCAAACCTTCCCCAATGAACGAAGACATCCCCAGGTAGTTTCCAGGTGGGTTAGAGTGAATGGATCTTCAAAAGCATATTTTCCCCACTCTATAGAACTTTAGCTGTGGATTAATGATCCAAATTAAAACAAACAAAAAGTGTTCACTATGTTGTTGAATATCTGGCTTGAAGTTTTGCCAATGTTAACTTGCAAGAATCAGGATCTAAATTTGTCAGGACATGCCTATGTACATCCAATTGTATTTATTTCTTGGTAAGATCCTTAAGCTTCTGTCAGTTGTGAAGAAATTGTTTCTCATTTATTTTCTATTTTTATCAGTCCCTTCAAACTCTTTCACCAAACCAAATTCTGAAACTTGCTTGGAAATCCAGAACATTAAGTGAAACAAGAACATTGTAGAAACCTAAGAATACATTAAATGGCCTGGCACAAATTAATGAAAACGTCTTTGCTTGTAAAAGAAAAATATTCAGTTCCTTCAAACAAGGAAAGCTCTGTGGAGGAAGCATACATTTTCCATCTGACTTCAACACCTCCTGATGCAGTGAGCAGTGAGTGAGAAGCACATGTACCCAGACCCTTGACACATGTGGGATGAGGCAGAAGAGAAGTCCAGTGCAGGGCCACTCCTCTCAAGAATGCTGAGCGGACACGCTGTTCACTTTCTGAATGAAGAAACAGGCTCCAAGAAGCCCAGCAACTTGCCAGAGTCGCCCAGTCATAAATCGTGGCTTACCCCAGGCCCTGGCTTTTCTCACACATGACTCTGCCTCCCAGATGGGCTAAAGTCTCTTAAAGGATGGCTACCTCAAGGTCCGAGTTGACAGTATGAGCCTGCAGTTGACAATGGACCATTGCTCTGTGGAAGCGCCTGAAACTTTCTGGTTACCCTGTGACCCCTCTCGATTAGTATTTGTCTCTCTCGGGACCTATCAGGATTTCTTTTCAGCTTTAACTGAGGGAGAATGCAATGACCCCAGATCCAAAAAACAAGTAAACTGCGATTGAATGTCCTTTGTGAGCTTGGTGACCCAGGTCAAGTTATTGGACCTCCAGCACTTATCTGCAAAGTGGGTACAGTCATTGTCCCTCCCCAGGCTGTTGTAAAGATGATTTATATACAGATGACATTGAAAAACCTCCTCTTATTTCATTTCAAACTGCATCCTCCATCTCCTTCCAACCTCAAAATGATCCAGATCAACCAGAATCCTGAATGAATGAGGAAATGGAGCATGTACAGAAAACCCGTGTGCAGAGATTTACAACATCCTTCTTTTGGCACAAAGTGATATATCTCCTGTGCTAAGAAGCAGGCTCAAATGACACTATATCTAGGGTGGAACTGCAAGCAGGAATCTTTGCTCTCTCCCTGGAGTCAATGGGAGATTCAAATTGGGATGTGGAGACATGCTTTTCACACAGTTAAAGCTCAGGGGCAACAACCAGGTGCTTCATGTGCTCAAATACCCATGAGGAAATTCTCAGGTGGAATGTGAAGTACTGGTAACACTCAGAGATGGTAGTGCGACCAGTGCAGGTGACAAGTTCCCGAAGCTCTGATGGAACGGCAGAGGAGCTTTGGGCTGCTCTCTGGCCCAGGTCAGAAGGAAGTGCCCATGCCAGGCATCCTGAGCCCAGTGTTCTGCCGCTGGCCTGGCTCCCTGCCCAGGCTGCCGTCGTCTGCCAAAGACTGAAGTCATGGCCACCTCCTGTCCAAGGCCTGCTCTGTGACTGTGCCAGGAGTTGGGTATTAGCTCCCTTTCACTTATTTAGAGAGGATGAACTACGCCGGGGTCGTGTTAACAATCATTTAGAGATTATTTTTGGAGACAGAAAACTCTTTAGCAGCAGGAGTTGGAGATTACACAACGGCTGTGTGTGTGAGACACTTGGATACTCCGGGCAGACCTGCCAAGGGGAGGTCGGCGTCCAGTGGCACTCTGGAGACTGTTTTACAGACTCACCTTTGGAACACGCTGTGGTGAGCGTGCTGTAGCTCCAGCCAGGACAGGGCCTGCTCTGCGAGGGCAGGATGCGCCCTCATTTATGTTGGGAGGGTGCTCAGGGCGTATTGATGGAAGGAAATGGAGCAGTGTCCAGAAACACCTAGGGCCTCACTCATGTTATCTCATCGTACAAGGAACCCAGTGTTGGGGACTGAGCACCTGGCTCAGTCTGAATGTTTCTAAAGTCCAACTTTTTAACCTTTTGCTGTCTGGATCCTGGACTCCTGCAACATGTTCTCAGATGCTTAGTTTGTGTTTTTCTCTCTTCGTGTGCATAGCCACAGCTACAGGCTTGCCCAGCCGCTCAGAGGCCCATGTGTGCATTTACCCGAGAGCCTCATATGGGGGTGCACTGGTGAGGGATGCTAATGATTCATGGAGACCTTGAACTTGAAGCCTTGCAAGATTCCCTTGCAAACTGTAGAGCAGACCTTTGTTCTTCTCAACTGCCAATGAGATTTAAAGTTTGAAAAATATCAGACCAGGGATTTTAATTATTAAATTCAATCCGATTTAACAAAACATATTTCTCACTGTTCTGGAGCCTTCCAGTCCAAGATCAAATGTCAATAGGTCTGACTTCTCTGAAGCCTCCTTACCTGACAGATACTCTCTCCCTGTCCCTGGCGCCTCTTTGCAAGTCCAATTTCTTTTCACAGGGACACTAGTCAGACTGGATTAGACCTTATCCAAAAGGCCTCATTTTAGTTTAATCACCTCTTTAAAGGTTGTCTCTCCAAAATATGACCATGTTCTGAAGTACTGGATGTTTAGGCTTCATCATATGAATTTTGAGGGACACAGGTGAGCCTCTGAAGTGTCAAAACTCAGTACATAAAGATAACTAAAGTATAAGTTACATAAGAAACAACACTTCTCATGAGTATAGCAATTTGATATTTGGTAATCTATTCTAGTTCTTCAAAAATACTTTCTATGACCCACCAAAGTGATTTCACAACCCACCAATGACTGCAACCCACTGCTTTGATCAAGGTCAAGGATGTATTTTTTCAACACTGATTCAGGATGATAAGTAAACATCGATCAGGGCCAAAGCCCTTGTCTTAATGAGGAACTGAGCTCATGGGTGGGCTTGAGTAGGCTTGACTAGGAAATATGGGTTGTGTTGGTGGCCAAAACCCCAGGGAACCTGAGGACTTGGGCTTTTTCCAGAAAGGACATTGACAAGACAGGATCAGGATAGAGGATAACTCAGAACCACGTATGAGACACAGTGAAAGGGTCAAAGTAGGAAAACCAAATCTATTCCTATTCAAAGAGCAAGGGCAGGGTAGAGAGCAGGAGTCACCCCACAGAGGAGAGTCTCTGGTCAGATACAGGGGTAGAGAGACAAGCCAACAAGCAGGGACAATGGCTTGAGAAGATCCCAAGTCAAAGATCATCCACTTGGGATCCAGTGGGGGGAGCAGGGGTCAGCCGCTCACTGCTCTGGGCTGATAAGTGGTATCTTAAAAGGCCACCTCATTTGTCAGTCCTTTGTTAAAGGACAAGGAGGAGTTCTGGCTGAAGTCGGTGTGACAGGACATCTCATCTCTGAGCAGCGCCCTGACACTTCACACTGACTCAGGGACGCCAATAGCTTCCAGGAGAAATAGCTTTAGTTTTTGGAAAATCTCTGAAGTATCAAACTATAGTGAAGGCTACTCCTAAAATTCTAAAATGAAATCCCAGGACTTTGTTAACCACTGTCCTAAAACACAAATAAATTTAATCAGCTACTCCCATGTATAAATATTTATTTCCTTTTAAAAATTGCTTTGTTGAAATGACTTTGGTATTATAAATCAACACCATATATACAAATTTGTTTTTCTTGGTAGACTATACAAGTATTCCTTCAGAGCAGAGTGAAAATTCTTTAAATGACCCAGGACCTGTCAATCAATCCTCCAACTTAAATCCCTCCAGTTTTGGCCTTTGGTCACTTCCATCCCTAGCCAATATTACCATCTTTATTAAACGTTTTGGTTTGTTTTTAAGACAAACTGGTTTATAAAACAGATATTTACATCTATAAACCTAAGTATTAGGCCTTGTTTCTTTGATCCCCTGATAATGGTGAATTACATTAATTCATTTTCAAAATTAAATAAATTTTGTGTTTGATAATCTCAAAGTGGCCATGATATGTGCTTTTTAACATCTCTCTTTAATATTTTAAGTTTTTTTTTATAATATTTTGTTTAGAATTTCTATTTGTACCATTGTTATATTTTCTTGTATTTTGCCTCTGCTCTTAGTAACTGGCAGAAGAAAGTCCCTTAAAATGAGTTAGTATGGCCTTTTAATTTTTTTTGTTTTTTATGAGAAAATGTACAAGGTAGAATCATCTGATCTTCAATGTTTAATAAAAAAATCAACCTCAAAGTCTTCTGGGTCTGATGTTTCCATAGCAAAGGTTTCTAACTAGCAAGGTTTTCTATTTCTCCTCCAAATAGTTATTTTTAGTAAATTGTGTTTTTGTAGATATGATCTATCTTATCATTTATTGCCATGAAGTTATTTATAACATTTCTTGGTTTTAGTTTAGTTTCTGCAATATTATACTTGTATTCCTTTAGTCCCATATTCCTGTACATCCTAAAATTTGTTGTGGTTTTCCTTTTTCTTGGCCAATCTTATCCAATGTTTGTCTATTTTGTTAATATTTTCAAATAACTGTTTTAAACTTTGTCCTCTTTATGCTTTCTATATCATTAATTTCTGTCCTTATATTTATTTTCTTCCTTTACATTTTTTTTTCTAATTTTATATTTTGTGCCTTCTTTTCTACTGTAAACACTTCATGTTATAAATTTTTATCTAAGTAACACTACATGTACTTCTGTAAGTATATGTATTTATATACATATGTTCTTTTATCTTTCATTTTTCATTTTTTCTGCATGAATTATTTAGGAATGTGTTTTTATAATTTTAAAACACATTTTAAGTTATCTTTTTGTTATTTACATCTAAATTATCTCGTTCTAAATTATCTCAGTCAGGATATATAACCTATATGATACAAATTATTTAGTATTTGCTGAAGATAATTTTCTAATCAATATGAATCAGATTTTATAAATATTTCCTATGTGAGAAATGTTTATACTCTTCATTTGCTAAGTCTGATAGCAGCTTGTTGTGCCAACTGCTTACAAGATTCATGTGTTAAAATACTCCTTTATAATGGGGCCTCCCTGGTGGCGCAGTGGGTTAAGCAACGCACTGTGAAGCAGACCGCAACCACTGCAGCACGAGTTCGATCCCTGCTGCCGGCCAGAGAGGGGACCCACATGGTGCAGCAGACCTCTCCTGCTGTGCCCGCTG
>JAGFMF010011602.1:94107-107436 GCA_019455555.1 Galemys pyrenaicus
TGTCTGTGGTGAATCCTCTCACCCCCCCACACCTCTGGCCTGTACCCCAGTGCTTGTATGCATAAATAAATAAATCTTTAAAAAAAAATAAAATAAAATACTCCTTTATTAAGGTAGAGTTGTCAATTTCTCCTTGTTCTAGCAGGCAGTTGAGACTGCTTTTGGTAATATTAAGAGGGTAGCAATAAGAGGGCAGATGGCCCATGAAAGGTACACATCAAAATCCCGTATATTTGCCAGAGTCTTACTTGTGTTCGAAGTTTCCAGCATTCCACAACCATGTGACATGATTTCCATGTTCTTCAGATAAAGAACCTGGGACAGGAGGCACACTTGAGTTTATACTGCTAAGTCTTAAGACACACATGCCTGTGGCCTCCCAACAGGCACTCACTGAGTAGACCAGGGGACAGTCCTATACTGAGACCCTCAACTGTGTTAGCAACTGGGAGTTGCCCTGGTTTGCTTTACACGGGCCTTTGTTCTATCAGTGAGGCATAGGTTTGTTAAAGGAGCTTCAGGGTATGGGGCTGGAAGGATCTGTTCCATGCTGCTCAGACTTAGTCTTTCTCTCACTCCTCAAGGAATCAATTTTCTTAATTTAATATATAGTAATGATGCTGTCAAGGTTTTACTCTAATACATGGAATGAAGCTGGTTTTCGCGGCCTTTTAGTTGAAGAGTGCTTAGCAGGACTAAAACCTGATCCAGCTGTTGGACCATGACCTCTGCCAGAAGAGCAGACCGATCTGTAGGTCCCACCCCCATCTAGTTTCATCATGGGCAGATTTGGTTGTTCAGCTCCTCCCAGTGTACAGGAAGCCTCCTGAGGGTGTGGCCCAGACCTATTGTTCACCACTTGTATTAACTCATTAGCACTGCCATAATGCAGGCTCCAAACTGAGTGGCTTAAAGAACAGTTCTCTGAGGCTAGAAGTCATGATCAGAATGGCAGAACTTCTTCCCCATCTCTCTCCTTGGCTGATAGATTGCAGTCTTCATATTCACACGGCACTCTCCCAAATCTGTCTCCAAATGTCCTTTCTTCATTAGGACATGAGTTTTCTGGGTTAAGGCCCATTCCATTGACTTCACCTTGACTTGATTACCTCCATAAAGCCCCTCTCTTCAAATATTGAGGTCCCAGGCCTTCTACATATGAATTTTGAGAAGACACAGTTCAGCCCATAGTACCATTGTAGCTTCATTTTTCTGACAGTGTCAGGCACAAAATCAGACTAAAGAAATACTTGTGGAATTAGTGTATGACGATGTTTATTGGGATTGACTTTATCAATAGACAAAGTATGTTTAAGATTTTCATGTTATAAGTGCATTTCTAGACTAGAAAATCTAAAATAGGTGTTATTAAGTGCTCATATTAGCCATGAAATCTTTAATAAATCTTGGTAAAGGATGTCTCAATTTAAGTTATGTAACTTCTTGATGAATATTCAAAGATAAACCAGTAATTAAAAATACCTCTAAGTAAATAGGAGTTGAACTTACATAGGGTCATTACACAAACACAGTTACATGTTAGGGAAGCTTTCTGAAATTGATGACTTGGCTTCACAAGACTAACCCTGATCTGCTGCTAGTGAGATGTCTCTTAGCTATCCTACCTTAGGGCACTAGGACAGGCTGGCTGCCCCAGGATTCATGTTTTGCCTGCTGTTTCTGAGACTCAGAGACCAAAGTGGGCAGGTATTTTTTTATTTCCTTGCCACCCAACAAAAATGACTGCGTTCACTTTTTTCTGGTTGTAATAATAATGCATTGTAAAGAAGATGCCTAATAATTCTGAAAGTTAAAAAGAAAAAAATTACAAAACTTCTACAGGTTTGTGATAGCCACTATCATAATTACGGTGTAAATAATTCCATATATTTTTTCAATACACATATTTACATTTATATGTGATATCTATTCACCCAAATGGGGATCACACAAGACAAAATTTTCAGCATTTAAATTCTGAACCTAAGGATGCTTGGTAATGAACCCATGCTCAGAGCTGCAGAAGCATGCTGATCAGTGGGGTAACCTTCAAGATGGAGCTCTCTCTAGTGCCTGACTCTTTTTTGAAGTGCATGCATCATTTCTAGTTTTGTTGCCCTGAATATCATTTAATGAAAGTCCCTTTATGTGCATATTTGTATGACCATTGCATTATTTCCTAATGTTAAACACCAGAAGTTGAACAGCCATGTCAAAAGGAATGTATTTTATCCTAAAAGTTTTTTTTTTTAATATTCTTAGGAAATATGTTATCCTTGCTCTCACCAATAGAACACGAAATGGTGTCTACCTACATCTCAGACAACATAGGAAATCATTCTTTTTTGCCAGTTGAATGGAAAAAGTTGGTAACTCGCACTTACTATAATTTACGATTCTTTGGTAATATGATCTGTTTATTGACCACTTTCATTTCTTTTTTTTTGAAATTGCTTTCCCATTCATTTACTATTTAATAATTTAAGTTGTTTTAACTTTTATGATTTTAATTAGTATTATGTGATTTATTTTTGGTTTGGGATTATTTATTTCAAAAAGTTTCTACACATGAGGTTTCTGGGTAAAAGGAAATGATTTCTTTGTGGTTCTTAATAGCTAATAATTTTTAAAAGGATTACATAAATTTATGATTCAGGCGATGAGTGTATCAACTATATTATCATCACTTTAATATTAAACATTATAAAGCTGCAAGAAAAACCAGCTGTTTATATCTCTTCTTTCTCATTTTTCCTCCTAAAATGCATTCTTTTTATATTTGATGATTTTCTCCTCTCCATCTTCTTTGTTCCTTCCTAAAATCTCAGTTCTTTCAATTTTAAATGTACATGTATCTTTTTTCCTTTTCCTCTTACTCTATGAGATTTCTCTGTCTTTATTTCCTAGAAGTCCTAATGAATTTGCAGTCCTGCCAATTAGATTTCTAATTTCTAAGTCTTAATCATTATCTTTTCATGGTACTTTCTTATTTTAAGTACGCTTTTTCAGTTTTTGCTGGTTCTTAATTAACTTTTCTATCTATCTATCTATCTATCTATCTATCTATCTATCTATCTATCTATCTATCTATCATCTTTAAATCCTTTAATCATTTTTTTTAAAGATTATTTATTTATGCATACAAGCACTGGGGTACAGGCCAGAGGTGTGGGGGTGGTGAGAGAATCCATCAGAGAGAGCAGGATGCAGAACAGGCAGATGGACAGAAACACACTGCTGAGGGGAGCAGTGGGCGAGGCAGGAGAGGTCTTCTGCGCCATGTGGGTCCCCTCCCTGGCCGGCGGCAGGGATCGAACTCGTGCTGCAGTGGTTGCGGTCTGCTTCACAGTGCGTTGCTTAACCCACTGCACCACCGGGGTGGGCCCAAATCCTTTAATCATTTTGGCTTCTGGAAGAAGTGATAAATAGATCACTACCAGTATTTGGTATTAAGTTGTCTATGCCATGCATTTTGGCAGGTTCTGCATTATTTGTAGGTTCTGTACCTGGAAACAGTTTTTAAAAACATGGTGAGGGACAGAATTGGTGCATCATTCATCACTCTATAGTTGATGCTATTCTATTTCTCTTTCTTTTTTCACTTTAGAAATCTTTATCTGTTTTCAGTGAGGTCATGTTTACTGTATTGGTTGGAGTCTGTTTTTTGTCATGAATAACAAACACCACTCAAGAGTAGAATAGACATATTATAGTTTTGTTTGTTTTTTCCCCTCATGCACCCAGTCATAATTCAGGGGTTAGGGACTGTCAGGAACAAGGTGTTTGAAATTCTTGGAGTTTTTCCTAAATGGAGACCAGATAGTTAATCTAGGTTTTTAAGAGTAGCAGACTAGACAAGGAAGAAGGTCCAGCACTTAAAACACAAAAGCAAAATTTGCCAGTGCCATCTCCCTCAGGCATCGGTTTTCATCTCATTGAAAACTGTTATTTTTCCCAGCATTCCTATAGCTAGAGGTGATCATGTGACACCATGATGGTAGCAGATGATGTTAGCTTCCTGTCTACTGCCCATTCTTAGCCTCTTTCTAATAATCCTCTAATTGTTGCTTAGTCAAGTTTTCTTTTTTTCTCATGGACTTACCTTATTTTAAAATCCCCCTAAACTTGAGCACACAGAGGTTGTTCACAGTTCTTGGAAATGGATTGGCTGCCAGTCAAGAACTTACTAAAACATAAATACTACTTGAATATTTAACATATGCCAAGACGTTTCCAAATGTTTTACATATATTAACACATTTTATCCCACTACAACCTTAAGAGACAGAAATTACTATGGTACCCACTTAACTGACATGGATGTTGAAGCACATGATGGTTAAATAACTTGTCAAAAGCCACACAGTCACCAAGCAGAGAGCCAGGAATGAAATTAAGAGTAGGCAGGCTGCTTTTTGGGTTTGTACTCTAGTGAACTGTATATAATTTTAAAATATAATTTGAAAGTGACTGTCATCATCAAAACTTAATTATGTGATGAGAAATGATTTAAAAAACTAGCAAAATATACAACTCTTAAGCCTATATTTTCAGGGGAAAGTTGAGAGCCATTTGAAGCAAGGGAGATAAGAACATCTTTGTGCTGATGATTCTGTATCCCTCATTTCTCGTCAGTGTAGATCAAGTTAAAAACATAGGCTTCTTCCTCCTCATTCATTCTGTGTTTGTCGAAACTTCACAGTGATCAAAGCTGTGTTGGGGCCAAGGGTGAGTCCTGTTGTAAATTGAGCTTCTGTGAGGAGAGCTGCCTTTCCTCCCAGCCCAGGGCTATCGACAGGGTGCCTGCAAAGTGTTGTTTGATTCTCCTTTGAAGAAATGTATCCATTGTGAAATTGCCATAGCCATGGCTGTTGAAAAGAGACAAGACCAGAGGACCTAGTTTCAAACTCATTGGGACCTGTGAAGCCTCAGTTTCTGTATTTTTTTTAAAATAAGGCCAGTGGAGAGTTTGGTAGGATCTAGTTTATAAAATCAACACAATCTATGTAGGCCCAGATGTGATTTGTTTGCAGACACAGTTGGGTTGGCTTTTTCACATAAAGCAGAAGTTTCTGGTCTTTGCCCAGAGCCAAAGTGTCAATTCCATAGACCTACTTTAACTTCATTTACCTATCCAGAAACTTCTTGGTTCCAAAATTTTCATGGCAGATGTTTCTCAATTAGCATTAAAGAGAGAACTTTTCGGGTCTCAGGGAGGACTTTGGAAATATATATAAGCTCCAATGCTCAACACATCTCTATCATCACTGAGAGCTAACTTATGACTTTCCCCTTTATCTGTCAAACCAGACTTCTCAGTCCCCCTGGTCCCTCTTCCACTGGAAACTTGATAGGTCCCTCTTCCACTGGAAACTTGATATGTCCCATCTTGCCAAAGTCTGTCACTTATGGTGGGGTCCATTTTGCTGTAGTTATGAAACTCCTAAAATTCTCAATGGTTTACTACAGAAAGAGTGGATTTCTTGTTCCCAAGAATTTTTCTATAGAGTGCAGTGATTCTCCAGAGTAACTCTCCTCCACACCTAGCAATTCAGATAGTTTTCTTTTGGTCTCTCCTTCTCAACATTCCTCACTGTTGTATATGAGGGAAGAGTCAGAAGATCAAGCATCTGTAGTTCATTGCTTTGGCCCAGAAGTGATGCATCTTTTTCATTCATGTTTCTTTGGTAAGAACTAGTTAAGTGGCTATAACTATCTCCAAGAGGATTAGAGAATTTATAATCCTCTATGTAACTGAAAGTGAAAGAGAACTAGATATGTGTGAATATTAACTATGTTAACAATATAAATCAAAGCTGTCTTCAAGTTCCATTTGTTATCCTGAGAGTTTTTATCTTTATATTAGTCAGATTCAAGATAATGGAGGCTTGGTGAAGAAGGAATTTGAAGACCACTAGTTCAATTTATTCCCAGTCAGGATGTTTTGTGTCAATCCTATGAGGCCATGATGCTTCTCTTTTCCACTTCCAATGATAATCTCAGTAACCCATGATTCATAAAATTCTCGCCTGAGATAACATGATTGGAAAAATTCTATCTTGGTCTGACTTTGTCTATCTTCCCAGCATAACCAGTTCCCAGGTCTAGTTCTCTGCTCTTAAGAGGAGCTCACTTCCACACCCACTCTTCCATGACCTTTCAAATGCCTGAGACTTCAGACATGTCTTCTTTCAGTCTGGTCTCTATAGCCTGCTTGCTCCATCACCTCTCATGTGTTCCCCAACTTTTCGCTCTTTTGATATACCAGTGTGCATCTCCTTTTTGCACTGAGTTCAGAAATAAGCACCATTTCCCTGTAGTCTGATGGTCTCCAAGAAAAGGGTTAGCACTAGTCTCTCCTGAACTCTGTAAAGTTAAAACAATGCCATCAAAGATAACACTAGTTTTCCCAACAGCCTAATGAAATGCTCGGCTTGTATTTCAGATTAAGGCTAAGTCTTAACCATTTTTCCTTTTCAGGATTTTGCCCAACAGTTTGTAGACAATAAGAGGTGAAAATAAAAATGAAAAGTCTATTAGCGATTGGGCATACATCCCAAGATTGAAAAAAGGCAGACATCTTTGATCTAAACTGGAACAGAAAATTAATTTTGTTCTCCAAGGTTGAAGGGTAATCTCAGCTCTCATCCTATATGAATACAACTGGGAATTATGTAAAACTGACTTAACCCATTCATTTATTTTATGGTAAAGAAGCTAGAACACATTATATGCACATGTGCACACACCCAATAAGATGTGCTTATCAAAGACAAATCTTGGACCCTGACAATTTATTCTTAAACATTAGAGAAGAAAGAGGATTATATTTTTGGCTCCATGAAGAAATGGGCAGAAGAGACAAGGTGGTTCTGTTTAATAGTTAAAGTTTCACAGTGAAAATATTTTATTTATTCTTAACTTCAGACCATTCCCCAACCTAAGAGGGTTGTTTTGAATCATGACTTGATGATTGACAACTATCTCTTCACCCCAGGTTTTGTGTTTTTGGCTTCTCTGTCATCCACGTTACTCAGAAGGAGAGGGGCAGTTACAGGGACATGACACAGGTAGAAACAGGTTGATACTCCTTGAGTGTCATGTTAGCTATGCCATCTAATACAAGGGATAAAGAATGGTCTTTGCATATGTTATGCTAGAATTTAACCAAGAGGAAAGCTTACAATAAGAGAAAATGAAGTTGGTTTGTCACGTTTGTTCTTAGTAAGCCCATGTTAGCTCATCTTTTCCCAATATTCTACCATCTCTCATTTAATGCTTCCAGTTAGAAACTTTCTAAGAAGCAGCATGTTGTCTTTCAAAATCTAGCATTTTCTTTTAAGCACTAGGACAATGTTGCCCATCCAACTCTTCAGTAATTAAAATAGATTATTCAAAGTTCAAAGGAATTTTATATAAAGAGTACTTACACGTGTACATTTTGAATTTAGTAAAAATCATCTTAAGATTTTAACAAGCAGTATACTTTTTATATATTAACCATCAATATTTCCTTTATGTATTCTATTATCTTTCATATTATAATTATGATAAAATAAAATTTCCCAATGTTTATGTATGTATTATTACAAATCTATGTAATACTTTCCAAATGTTTGACGAAATGCACAAGTCAATATATAAAGTTTGTGTTACTATCTTAAATATGTTTATTAGAGGCATCTAGCAGTTTCCCATATCTGAATTCTCTCTCTCTCTCTGACTGCATGAATGAGAGAATTCTCTGCCCCTGAAAATTTAGTGGGACCCTTTTGTTGATTCTGGTTAACCAACTGAGAGAAGTTAAATATTCCTCTTCTGGGTCAAAATACTAAATTACCAGAAAATGACTCTTCAATGTACCTTTTCCCTGTCTTATGGTATTAGTTATCTCTAACTACATAACAAATTGCCATCAAAACACAATAATTTAAAATAATGAACATTTATTATCTCTCAGTTTCGGTGCATCAAGAATTTAGAAATAGCTTAGCTTGATAATTGTGACTCAGAGTCTTTCCTGAGATTACAGTCAAGATGATAGCCAGAGCTGCTGTCATCTGAAGATCTGAGGCTAACGGATTTGCTTATACAATGGCTCACTTATATGCTTGTTGGCCTGAGGACTCACTTCCTCACTAACTGTTGGAAGAAAGTCCAAGTGTCTTGCCATAGAGCCCCCTGCATAGGACTAGGACTGCTTGAGTATCCTCACAACATTGCTGCTGGACACCCCCAGCAAAGGAATTAGGCTTAATTTTCTGAAGGGAAAGTACAAAAGAATTTATGAAGATATATTTTATAACAACCACACTCAGCGACAGAAGAGGCCACATATTCCAGATGATGTAACTATAAGCTGTGGAAGTCCTATCACCTGGGTTTCTGAGTGACTTGGTGGAGCAGAGTCCTAGTCCTTTTCTGAAAGATGGATATGGAGTATGAAAAAGAAGTAAATCTTTGTTGTGCCAGACCATTAAGATTTTGAGTTTATTTGTAACCACAGTATAACCTAGTCGATCCTGGTTAGTAATCATTTTAAAACAAATTTTGGTGGTGAGCATAGTGTGGTAACATACCTAAAGAGGTGTGAATTTATACCGCTAAGTCACCTATGGTATTACGTTACTGCAATAAAAATGCCATAAAAACAATGCAAATGTAAACAAAATGGCAATAATTAATATGTAAAAATAGCAAAATACTTATAAATTCCCAGCATTTAAGTGGTTTTTATCTTTATTTAAAATATGCCCAAGGTTTAACTTTTTCCACCCACACAAGGTTTTAGTAATTCTGTAGGCTACTAATAATCTTAGCAGGCTCCAAAATAAGTGTGTGCAGAAAAGAAATTATAGATTCTGATCTAGGATAAGTTTGTATAGTCTAAAGTGATCCAAACCAAAGCACTGGCTGAGTTCCTTTTGATAATAAAGTTCTATTTGTTATATCCGGACTTTTAAGCCCCTGCCTTTCAAAATCTAAACTCAAAGATTTACTTTTTTTAAACTTGGTGTCTTTCCCAGAAATGATGTATTTCTAACAGTTTCATATGCTGGCAATACCTAAACTATTGTCCTGTCACTCTGACAAATTGGCCTAAGTCTATAATTATTAATTGGAAACGTATGCATGCCTTATCAATAGTGCATTATAATTGGAAGGGTCATCTTGAGGTTCCGTCAACTAGGAGATGAGAGATGGAGTGCGTGCAACATTTGGGTAATGAATCATCTTGGAACACTGTGTGGGCTTCTCTGTTTAATCGATTGCTGTGTAGTATCACAAGAGCCATCAATTGTTTGACTCCTTTCCCACCTGCTTACTATATCATACAGTACCCATGTTTGGGGGATTTAGTTTATTCATAATTTATTCATAGCTTATTCACAGGGATAGTGGGTAATATAACTATACTTTGTACATAGATCTATGCTTCCTACTTAAAACTACTTATTAAAAGCAAAGAAATTAAGCAAATCCTAAAACATGCATTTTTCCACCTGTTTCTTTCCTCTTTTGAATATTGTTATAAATTCATGATCTTTCACAAAATCTTTTATCTTGCTTCAGGTAAGCACCATAATTATCTTCTTTTTCATGCTCGGATTGGTTGATGGGATGCTTCAAAGTGATTCTTTTGTCTTTTCAAGAACAGCCTTATTATCGTTTTTGAAAGTAATCTTATGTATTGGCATTAATAATATCTCCGTAGTCATTACTTTTCCTGCCCCAAGATTAGAAGAAATTCTCAATTGTTTTTGGTGGAAAAGAGCACCGAAGAACAAGTCTAAACCTGAGGACATACAGGAGGTATGGCAGATCGTGCATGGTCTAGCTTGTATCCTTTCTCACCTCACTCCTTAAGAGAACTCTGGTTACATTCAGGTGACAGTGTGCTTAGCTAGATATAGTCACTGCCATGGACCCTTGCAGCTGGAGATGGCCCAGACCCAATCTGGGAAAACAGCATTTCTTGCCTGAATATTGGCAGTAGATGTATATTCCCTCCATTCTCCCCTAAGTTCAATCTTACTCATAGTATACAGAGTCATTGCCCCACCACGCTACCATGATTTACGACACTTCTGCCAAGACTCCCCACTGGCCTTCATCCTACAAAGTAAAAGAAACATCAGCACAGTGACTTCAGACTCCCTCATTGCCTCTCCAGCCTTCTCTCTCATCATTTCCACTCATTCTCACTCTTCTCCAGAACAACAGACTGGTTTCTCTGTTCCTGGTCCTGGAGAGCTAAGCACTTTGCTGCCACTTCTGCACTGCAATCCATCAGAAAGGAAATGAGGGAATGCTTTTCTCCCAGTGTCTGCTAGTAAACTACCCTCTCTAAAGAAACCTTCCTCTTCCTCCCTCCCCTCCCCGCTGCTCTTTTGTCTTTATAAAAAACCATCACCTTATTCATGCTTTCCTTAAGTAGTGGAAAACCTTAAAGTGGTAAGGACATATCTTCTTTGTTCCCAGCCCTGTCCTCAACTCTGAAGACTTAATATCTGATGCACAGTGGATGTTCCATACATATTTGCTGAATGAACAGATGAATAAATTTATGGCTCTTAATGTTTTTGCATTTGAGACATGGTTTAAATATTCAACAGCATACAGAGTAATCCTCTCACAATGTAATCCGTGTCATTCCCTTTACTGCCAAAACTCTGCAATGACCTCCATTCTAAGAAGTAAGAACAACGACATCTGTACAGAGGCCTCCACAGCCTTTGGTGATCTGAATATTGAAAGCATGCCTCAATCATAAGAAGGAATTAACTGCCATTCTTATCCACCTTCCCATTGCCTCCCTGCCCTGAATTATTTTTCAATTAATAGCAAGTCTGGAGATGAGGGCACATGGGAGGTGTGATAGCTCAGGCACTGCCTGAGTATCCTCCAGCTGTCCTTTCAGCAAAACAGCAGCATGTAGGGACATCTTTTATAGGATAAACACTGCTGAAACTCAATACTCACGTGTTATAATGATCAGTGGGCATCCCTGTAAGATGTACTCACATCTTGTATTCACAGGTACAACTTATCCACAGCTGGGTACATGACTGTGTGCTGGACCTCTGACTCTGGTGCCTCAGAGGAGAACCTCATGAAGACTCACCGATCAACAATGTCATCCTTCTGTTTTCCTGCCTTGGCCTCCTTCTATAAAGGTCCAGGGAGCACAGCATGACCAATGGGTGCAAGTGAGAGCAATCTCAGCTTCATGCCTATTACATCCTTTCAAGTTCTACCACAACTGATTGAAGGGAATTGATATTCCTATTAGAATTAGGAAGAGCTGCCCAACAGAGTTCCAATGGAATAGGAGATTTCAGATGGCAGTGAGTCCTCCACTGAGAAAATATTCAAGTACAAGCTGAACAATGGGTTACCAGGGTTGCTGGAAGAAGGTGTATGGAGAGAAGACCATGCCTGATAGCCGACTTCTGGTCCTGAAGGATACAGACTAGAGAAACCTTGTTCCTCTGAACTCCATCTTTTTCTAGTCCATTGACTGAACAAAATGGCAGTGATTCTCACTGAGATATCCCCAAAGTGCCCAACCACCAAGGCTTGCTCATGGTGACATACCTAAATGAAACATACCTTCACGCCTTCCTCAGGCTCATTTGCCAAAAGCAAAGGCACAGAGTGAAGGGAAACTAGAAACGTGTACCCCTTTATCACATTACATCAGCATCATTGGATAGACGAGAGGTTAGGATGCTCTCCAAACCAATAAAATGAGTTTGATCTTTCCATTATTTCTCAAGAATGCCTTGTTCCCGATTGCTTTTTCTAGACAGTTGATATTTAAAAGTTATTTTTGGCATTTGTCAATATACATTCCTTCCAGATGTTACCCAAATGTCTCAGACCAGTTTAAATGACATGGAAGGCTCAAATAAGTCAGATGACTTTGGAGAGAGACTAAATTGGTGGTGAGTGTACCCTCTGTATTAGACAGTGTTTTATTTGCAGAAGGCAGCATAGGCAGTTTTAGCCTGTCTTCAACTCTCTACTAGCCAAAAATATTATTTACATTTAAAGAAAAATAATCAAAAGCTTTTTTTGGTGATTACACTATTTTTCCTTCTGTTTAGACTGAGGTCAGTACAGCCTTGTTTTTAGCTATCCTTGACATCCCCAACCTCCTGCTCTCATCTGTAATTAAAAAGATAGGACCAGTGACATTTTTAATTTCTTTAAAATTGTTCACTAAGCAAACACATTTCAACACTAGCATTCTATTTATTCTGAGATGTTCTCTTTTCTTTCCTCCATGTTACGTGACTTTAGGGAATTTATCTCCATCCTCCGCCCCCTTTTAATAAATCAGACATTCATTCCAATTGGAATGGATGGAGATCCTGAACTGAGAAACAGTGTCTCTTTTAGCTTGTCCAAATTCTTACAGAAATGAACAAAATGGAACCTGGGAGTTGTTGGCTGGAAGGAATTTGTTGATGGAGATTAGAACCTAATGTTCTTTCAGTTTTCAAACTTAGATCAAGAAATAGTCTGACTCTGGAAACTACCCTGTAGGAAAGATGGAAGAAATACTTCCTTTGTCACAGAGTCTGGAATGTCATCATTTAAATATGCACAAGGACATGTGCTTGGAAAGGAGTTTTGCTTGAGCATATTTCTGGAACCTTGTATAAGTCCAACTGCATAAGTCTGTTGGTACTTGCCTGTCTCCTTGTGCTGAAAACTCAACTTTGGGTATGGATTCTGCAAAGAGAAAGAGAAAAAAATTTCAATTGCATATATACATTTCAATTTTTCAATATTTTGTGGCAGACGGAAGATGCAACAAAGTCACCTTACCTGCTTTCTATGTGACTTTGCCACCCTGATATGGAAAGGTAGTGCCTAGGTCTCTTTCTTTTGAATCTGATGGACTTGTCAAAAAGTAGGTAATAAAAGGGCAATGCAATATCTTCCTTCCTGGAACACTGGTGCCTGAGCTCTGAGCTGCCTGTACAAGGTCGGAATAGCCTGAGCCACCATCTTGGGAGGAAACCCAGGGGATATGGAGGCACTACATGTAGGAACAAAGTGAAGAGGTCATTGGGTGATTCCAGTCTCTCACCATCAAAATACCCCCAGCTGTAAAGCCTACACAGGCTTCCTAGCACAGGGAAGCAGCGACAACTTGACCTACTTCACTATAACTGAATTCTAGACTCAGAGTACCAGGAACAAACATTAAAAAAAAGATTGTATTGGGCCTCCCTGGTGGCGCAGTGGGTTAAGCAACGCACTATGAAGCAAACCGCAGCCACTGCAGCACGAGTTCGATCCCTGCTGCCGGCCAGG
>JAGFMF010011602.1:107486-136788 GCA_019455555.1 Galemys pyrenaicus
CCCGCTCTCTGTGGTGAATCCTCTCACCCCCCACACCTCTGGCCTGTACCCCAGTGCTTGTATGCATAAATAAATAAATCTTTAAAAAAAAAAAAGATTGTATTATGCTACACAGTTGCGATGGTTTATTATCCAGATAAGATGATGGAAGACCTTGTTCCTTGAGTCAGCGACTTGCCCTGAATATCTCCTGGGCTGGGGCCCACACTAGGCACTGTGGTCGTGGAGACTGTGGTGCAGCTCCTGCCAATCTAGCAGGGACTAAACACTTGAGTGTTGTTAAATCATGTGCAAGAGGAAACCTAGAGCTAGAACCCAGTGCTGTGAGACCAGAGGGCGTGGGGTGAGAGGTTTCGGGGTAACCTGTAGGACACTGCCTGATGAAGAAGCATCTGAAAGCATTTGAAGGAGATGGCACTGAGTTGGTCTTGAGGAAGTTCAGTCGTCAGAATCAAGTGAAACAGTTCTAGGTAGAAGGTACTAAATCACAGAACACTTGGGACTTGAAAAAGAATTGTCATTTCCTCCTCTCTCAAACCCAGTGTGCACAGGAGGAGGCAAGTAAGCAGGAAGGCACAGCATTGAACACGGCTAGATGACAAAAGACTGGGCTGTCAGACCAGGGAGATGAGACTTAGCAGTGGGACACTGCACATAAGAAAGAGGAGGAAAAGAAGGAATCTGCACTTTCCCTGAGAGCCTGTATGTCAGGAAATAGAGCCCAAACCCCAGTCCATTTTGTGCCTTTTTATCGCTGTGACAAGACCGGATCTTTCAGCCAGACTCTCAGAGAGAATCCTGCATCCTGTACTCACCACCTGACTTCCTGGCTCCAGCCTCTCTGGCTCTGGGGTCCACGGGGACATTTCCTCCTGTGAAGAGACCTATCTTCCTCTCCTGTGGTCTGTCCATTTGTGTCACTGCCTCAAGATAGCAGAGGGCTGGTGTCTGGGGTAGTTCAACAAAAGCCCCCTTGACATTCTCATTCCCAGGATCCTACAGGGGTTTTGAAGACCCCGAGGTTCCTGCAGACTCTGCCAGCCTCAGGCAAAGCCTCCCTGAGGAAGGGTCAGGGCCTCAGACTCTCTCTTTTTTTTTTAAGATTTATTTATTTACGCATATAAGAGCTGGGGTACAGGCCAGAATGGCGGGAGGTGAGAGGAGTCACCAGAGACAGTTGGGGAGCACAACAGGCAGATCGACTGAAGTACACTGCTGAGGGGAGCAGCAGGCAAGGCAGGAGAGGTCTGCTGTGCCATGTGGGTCCCCTCCCTGGGGGCGGGGATCGAACTTGCGCTGAGGTGCCCCAAGGCTTCACAGTGCAGTGCTCAACCAATGTACCACCAGGGAGGCCCCTCAGGCTGTCTTTCAACAGAAGAGAAGCCTCCTGCTGGCTGGTGCTGTTCTGAAACACTGAAAGGGATCTGTCTTGAGGCCACTTTGCTTTGAACTGTAGGGCAACTCCGAGAGTTGAAAGTACCCTCGAACCTGAATGACTGATAGGTGTGTTCATGTGAGAAATTCACCATAATGGTTGATTTACATTTATGGAGGAATTATAAGCAAACTCACGTTTATGAGCCACCCCTCTGGGTCGGGTTCTGGGCTAAATTTCTCTCAGCTGCAAATCTGGACTTTTAAACCGTGGATCTCAAAAAACCTGTTTATTTCCTTGACTTTGGAGTTGCTCTCTATAGGGCCCAAATACCAAGGCCTATCTGAGACAGGTCGTATAAAGGATTTGGTGTATGTGTGGCACTGGGCAGGCAATGATAATAGCCACTGCCGTTGTTAACTGCATTACCCAAAGTCAACTCCACTAAGTATTGTCATCTTTATCTCAATTGCAGGTTAACAAGGCAGCAGGAGCTGAGAACTCACCTGGGGCCACGACTCTTACTATTTGAGCTGGAATTCCATCCCAAGTCTTCCGACCTCCAGGTTGGGCACCTTCTGGTAGCCACTGCCTCAGTGCAGCTGCCCTTATCTCTTGCCTCCCTCTTATGACAGCTGCTGGGGAGATCTTTCTCCAACTTACTATTCTGCAACTACGGTCCCTTGAAACCAGCCCTGCATCTCTTTCCAGGTTGACCTTGCGTCCCCTTACCTGGAGCAATTAAGTACATAGAAACAGAAAGGAGAAAGGTGGTGGTCAGGGGTGGACGAGGGTTGGGGAGGAAGGTGCTTAATGGAAAATTCTGGAGCCAGATGTAGTAAGGGCCGCTTAGTGATGGGATATACTCTATGCCACTGCATGGTCCACTTAAAAATGACATAAAATGGTAAATTAGGTATCTGCCGGGGGCCATGCTCCTCTTGCTGAGTGACAAAAGTATGAGGGACACCCCTGAGAAATCAGGTTCTCCAAAGCGGGCCCCTGCCCGATCTCTGCTGTTCTGGCTGATATTCCCCGTGGAAAATTTCCCATGGTGGTGGGGGGAAGTTTTAAGATTGGCTGTTTTAACAAACAAAATAACTGGTTGCTGATCAATTTTGATGATGAACTATTGGGTTCAGGATAGGTTAGTGGCCGCTTTTGGGGATGGAATGGTAAAAAATAGATACGGTTTGGGGTTTAATCTTAACATTTCCTTTTGCTTGGGACCTGTGGTGGAAAGGCTAGTTCATTGTGATGGAGCTGGGTTATTACATCTGCCTCAATGTTTGCTGTATGTATGGATACATGTTGTTTTGCACCCGTCAGAAGAAAAAGTAGAGAATGTTGTTCTGTTCTCAAAAACAAATTTTTGCACAGTGCTGGGGCCTGAAAGTCCCGTGTTTTTCTAAAAAAAGATTACAAATGATGTTTCTCTGCTTTCCTGTTTCTTGTGTGTAGAGTATAAATAAAGATCTGCTGAGACTCTCAGTGGAAGATGTTGGCACCATAGAAAGAGAGTCTGGGTTTTCTTGTCCCCTTTCCCTATACGTTCATCGCCAATGCTGTCTCATCCTGTGGGGACCCTGGTTCGTTGCTGCAGCTGGCCTGCGGCGGTGGTACCTACATCTTTGAGGATCTTCCCTATCAAGAATTGTAAGGATCATGTCTTGTCTCTCTACCCACTGGTGTCAAACTGTCCCCTGTCCTCCCAGTGGTTCCAGCTTTCTGTACCAGGAGCGAGGCTGTCCAACAGGCTGTCCGAGAGGAAATCTGAGTGACAATGGAGAGCAAGTGGTCAGGGCTGGCCCAGAGCTCTTCCCTGGAAGCAGAGGTCTCAGGGGACAAAGGTCCATTCTGTCTATGCTAGCCACTCCCTCTGGGCAGTGGCATCAAAAGGGGAATGGTTGGCAGGACTCCCGGGTCAGAAGAGGTGTGGGTTGGCCACAGGCAAGGACTGGAGGTGAGTGGTAAGGAGTAAAGCAGCACCATGTGCCTGCCCCCTTCCCTCCAAGGCTGAAGGAGTCGGCAGAGATGGCATGACCGACACTTTCCCAAGTCCACCAGGTGGCATGTGGTCCAGCACTGGCTGGCAACAGTCTTGCCAAATAGCATCTTCCCCAGGGTAATATCTTCTCCCAGCATCTCCCCATGGCAAGTCTTTTTGGGGACAGTACAGAGGTGATCAAGAACTTGAATTATGAAGCCACCTGCCCAGGTTTGCATCATTTCGCTACTACCGCTAAATGCCTATGTGACTTGAGCAAGTCGCTTAATCTCTCTGTGCCTCAGCTTTTGCAGCAATTAAATGGGGACAGTAATAACCCCTCTGTCCTAGGGCAGCACAGGCCAAGCTTGTAGAAAACTATGATGCTTTAGTTAAGATTCTTCTCCTATCACTGTCCTGGAGGGCTGGCAGGGGGAGAGTAGACGTAACACTCACTAGCTGGCACCTTGGAAGATGTCTTGTGACTTGCCACCTTGGAGACCTGTCACCTGAGAAGAGGTCACTTGCCTTTTCTGAGATAGACACAGTCAAGATGGCTCTGCAGAGGGACATGGAGCCTGGGGGTCCCCAGCTCTTCTTTCTGCACCCATCAGTGACCCCTGTCCATGGCAAGCTCGGGAGTCCAGGCCAGGGAGTGGACCTGGGGCTGGGGATAGCAGACACTGCCATCCCTCTCCATGCTGGCTGGCCAGAGCACTGCTGGGGGAGGAAGGGCCGCTTAGAGCCAGAAGATAAACATATTAACTGAACTTTCCATCTGTCATTTCAGAGAGTCATTTACTGCCTAGCTGTGGTTGGAAAAATTAAGTCCTTGTAATTTAGAGTCAACATTTCTCGCGGAATCATGTTAGACGAGTTGGCGGGGTTTGCAGCCTCTCAGCAGAGCCGCCTGCAATCAAAACAAGTTTGCTGTGGCCTGTTGTCAGCTACCCTGCCCGCGGCCCGGCAGCTGTCCTGTGCTGGGCACGAGGTGCCCTGGGCCACAAGGTGGGCTGGGTACTCTGGGCCCTGGGCCACTGAGGGTGGGACAGCAGGAATTGACCATGGGAGGGTCTGCATGGGTGGAGTCCTGCCCCCTCTGGCTTTTCCCCTGTTCCTGGTGCAAAACAACTCTTCCCCTGTGCATTAATGAGCTTGGGCTGCCATAAAAAAGTATCCCAGACTGGGAGTCTTAAACAGCAAAAACTTCTTTCTCACAGTTCTGGAGGCTGAAAGTCTGAGAGGAAGACGTCAGCTGGGTCAGTTTCTTCTGAGAGCACGATCTCGCTGTTTCCTTGTCTTCCCAGTGTGCCTCTGTGCCACAACTTCCTCTTCTTGTAGGAACACCGGTCATGTTGCATTACAGTCTACCTAATGACCTCGTTTTAATTAAGTGCCCCTTTAATAGCCACCTCTTCAAATTTAGTCACATTCTGAGGTACTGGGGGCACGACTTCAACTCATGCATTTGGGAGGTCATATCCATAATACACTGTAAACTGTTTATTTTGACTGGTTTATTCTTACTCAACCCAGAAAAAACTGGGTTTTCTTGGTTCCATGTTGCAGAGGAGGAAACTGAGGCTCTGGAAAGGCAGGTGGGTGCCCTCAGCTCCACAACCAGCAGAAGCAGAGGATGGGCCCAGGGCGGGATGTCAAGCCATGAGTTTTGCACCATAGCACAGTTCTGTCCACCCCACAGCCCTAGACCAGCGTGCACCAGGCCCTGCACAGGCACCTGCAAAGCTCCAGCAGGTATTGGGCAGAAGGACATGAGGCTGACCTCAGATTAGAACTGCCCAGCAGCAAACACACTGAGAGCTCTGGGTGGTGAGTTTTCTGCTCCTCGCTTGGGTTTGGCTCCTGTCTTTAGGTATGGATTCTTCATGCACACTCGACTCTTATTAGAGTAATTGTCCCCAGAGATTTACCTGTTAAACCTGGTTTCAGGCTAAACCCTGACTGGGCCTACTAATTAATGAATGCTAAAACATTCAGTTAAAGAAGAAGTACGGATAAAGTTACTACAGGCTGCCCCAGAATCAGGGAGACTCAGCTCAGGACTCAGGTTACATAGTAGATACTTAGGACCAGCCCAACTTCTTCAGTTTGAGATGGATAAATTGAGACACTCTTATAGAGTGTACCACCCCCTCTTATAGAACCTGATCTGTGGCTCAGGCTCTGGGTCTGGCCTGGTCATGTGGTCTGCTGGCCATGGGGCCATCTTTGACTTCCCCAAGTTGGTATGGTGAAGATTTTCATATCAATAGCATCTGTGAGCAAGGTGGTAAGTAGACAGAAGAGAGCATCCTCTGGGATCCACCTGGACACATGGCCTTTCCCTGAGCAAGTTCATGCAGGCCATTAGCATGGCTCTATAGCGGGATGCCCAGGAGCAAAGGGCATGGGGAGTGCACTGACTATACGTGGCAGACGAGAAAGCCCCTCTAATAAAGGACCTTGTTCTATCCTATATCCACCCTCATCTCTGGAGCTGCAAATTGAGACTCAGAGAGATTCAGTGACTTGTGCCCCTCCCCACAGCCAGCACAAAGGCAGAATTCGATCCCAAGGCCCACATCTCCAGCCCCAGTACAGACCCTGGGAATCCAATGTTGCATTTCAGGTTCGCAGTCCGGTTCCCAGGTGCCAGGATGGGAGTGGAGGGGCACCTCTGAGTGGTGGCCCATGGCACCTCTGGATGGAGGCCAAAGAGTGTGTTTCCAAAAGCAAGAGGAGTTCTCCAGTTTCCCCACACTGTCAACTGTCAGCCAAGGCCCCAGGCACATCTGCTATCACTCCCCCTCCCACGGTCCACTGCTTCCCCTGACTGGTGAGAAGAAAATATTAGTGTGACTGCCCCAGGGGTCCACATCTACAGGTGCTGTGTGTGTGGCACAGCCCTGCTCTGCGGCCCTGTGAAAAGGGCAGTGCCTGTGAAGCTGAAGTGTGGCTCCTCTGGAGGGACCGTAGCTAGTGACGGTGCGGCGGGGAGGGGCTCCCTAGGAGCGATGAGTGACCTCCTGTTAACAGTCCCCAGGAACCAGGGACCTCAGGGCTACAGCCACAGGGTTCTCAATTCTGCCAACAATGCCGATGAGCCTCAAGCGAGAATATAGCTAACCCACATGGTGATGCTTGACCCCAGAAAAATGAGCCTCAGCTCAGATGTGTGTGTTGTTTTAGGCCACTAAGCTTGCAGTAATTTGTTACCCAGCAATCAAAAATGAATGTATCTACTCCCCTCCTTCTAGTGATAAATCTCTCAGAGCTGTGAAGAAAGGCTTGAGCAAAGCCCAGTACTGCAGTGGGCAGGGGTTATCTCAGCCCAAGCACATATGATAGGAAAATATAAACCATCAACCTACAACGTAAAACATGATTATGGAGAACAGAGAGAGAGAGAGAGTCAGCTGTAGCTTTCCCAGACACTGTACTTGTTTTATCTAAAACACTTGCCCTCTTGCTTCTATTTTACTTATTTATATTTAAACACATGCATTGTAATAGTGTCAAGAATGAAACAAAACTCTGTGGATTCATCTTAACAATCTCTGATTAGAACTGTTTTCTGGAGAATGGAACATCCATGCAGATGAAGACTGGGGTTGGGAGATAGAGTAAGCCCTGGGGGAAGTGTCTGCTGAGCATGGACCCTGCTGCGTCACTTCCTGTAGTTCATGTAGATACGAAAATGCTGCACGTTGTGAAGTGCCCACAGGTGATCTTACAGAAAGTAAATCTCTCCATTCTGTAGGTGGAAGACAAAGGAGGGGAGTGAAGCCTTTCCTTAAGTCTTGGTAAATCTTGAGTGTCTAGTGTTGTCTTTCTTGAGTGGTAACCAAAATTAATGAAGGCTGATGCTGAACCATCAGCACCAAGAAACCTCACCAAGGGGCCTCCCTTGATGGCAGTTGGACTCATGAAAGGAACTTGTGTTAAAGGCAGCTGGATATCTTCTCCATAGTACAGAAAGGGCTAACCTTCCCTCTGGGAGAGAGGACTATGTGATGATACTATACAAAGGGGTTGCATGGGAGTGATATGAGTTACTTCTGGGATAGAATATTTAATGATGGGGGAGCAACCCACACAGCACCCCACTCCCCTTACAATCTGAACTCCAGGTGGTAGAGGCTACATTCTAAGTAAGGACAATGAGGAGCAGAGACCCCATTCACCTGCTGTTGACACATAACCTGAGCAAGGAATCACCCTGTGTTGTTTTAAGTCAGTGAGTTATGGTAGGGGTTATCACTGCAGCACCCCTTGTCCCATACTGACTAATGTTGGGGCCTCTTGGTATGGTCAGTCACCCCTACTGTCCACCTGTCTGGCTGTCATGGTCCAATGACCTGAAACACTTTGTAAGTGTGACCTTATATAGAATTATCTGGCACGAGGATATCTGGGATAGCTACACTTTCTGGTTATTAGAAGACTGTCAAAACATATTAGAATTATGAAGGCATGAGATTTCATTTTTTCTTACTTGCACACAGATGCAAACACACCATAAATAAATTCTGTTTCTCACTTTTTCACCCATTTTATACATTTCTTCATGTTGTTATAGAATTTGTAGGCATCATTTTTAATGGCTGAATAAATATGTCAGAGTGGATTATGAAAGAACTTACTTAATCATCATTCCCTGTGGTAGGACATTCAGATTGTTTGTAATTTTACACTAGCATAAGTACTACTGCAATAAACATCTTTATGCAGAAAGCTTGTTTTCTGTTTAATATTATTTACTTTGGCTAGGTTCCCAGAAGTGGAATACCTGGGTAGAAATGTCATGTAATCTTACCCTTTTCAAACATTCCTTTGAAAAGTAAAGCATTCATCCACCTCAGTGCCACAAGCTGACTGGTCCAGTGAAAGTAATGCTCTCTTTCATTAATGATGAAAATGGAGTCATCAGGCCTGCCCATTGCACTGCCTGTTGGTTATCACTCTCCCGGACCACAGTGATGTGGGCCAAGCCTCATAAGGCCAAGCCAGCTTGGGCGGTCTGACCAAGGAGATATGGCCCTAATAATTTCACCTGAATATTCTCTAGCTCTAGTTTAAGTCACAAAATTCTTGAGGGCCCAGCACCATCCCCTCCAAATACCTTCTGTCCATGGGCCCTTGGGTGCTGTCTCTTGGGCACTGCCACAGCCTTTGTCTTTCACCTTGTGAATCCCATGCTCTTTCCAGATCCCTGGACCTAGCCTTGCTTCTGAATGCTCATGGCTCCCTGGGGTCTTGAAGGTTGGAGAGCAGGAGGAATACTTGCTACCTATTTTGCAAAATATCTTGATTGGGCTGCATACCAGAATGCTTGGGATCATCTTTACCCTACCACCTCTTCTAGACTCTTCCTCTAACCCATGGACTTTTCTCCCTGGGACCTGAGAGATGTCTGAATGCTTGTACTCAAAGCTATTTTCTCCCTTCCATCCCTAAGTCCAACTCATCCCATGCAAGCTTTTCTTTTCTTAAGGATGACAAGGATACTTTCTTTGACTAGATTTTAGCAAGTCTCCCTATGCCCTCCTGGCTTCACTAGGCCTTCCTTGGGCCTAGTGCACCAAGAGCAGTTTTAGCAAAAAACCTTCTTATTCAGTTTCTTGAGAACCCCACCCCTTAGATCTCCAATCTAACTCCTGTATGTAAATTTCTATCCTCTCCCTTGCCTGCCTGTCGGCCATGACCCTTCAGCTGCCCTCTCTAGTATTCGGAGTTGAGTTCCTTCACTTCCTGTCTCTGCCTTATTTCAGTAACCTTGAATAAAGACTTCCTTGGTATTTCTAACAATGGCAGAATGATTTCTTTTAATATGGGGCATCCCTTTCGGTCCTGAATACCCTCACAAGAGAAGTTATTTGTGTGGGTGCTCATTTGTGTGTAACGACTTAGCCTCACCCACCAGCTATGTGCCCCATTATGGGACCCCAGTCACTGGCGCAAAGCAACACCAGCCAGCTCATCATGCCTGCTGCCTAAGCCCCAGCCTTGTCACCCCAACCATCCTACATACAACACAGTGGACGAGTCACTTTATGACTAACCTCTTTCTGACCCCTGGAACCTTCATGATCATGTAGGATGACTCTGCTGTGAAATTTCTATGCTATGCCTCTCCAACAACTGGAGAGGTAGGAAACCCTAGTAAAAGAATGTTCTGAGTATCTCATTTGAGCGCAGAGAAACTCACATCTCACATACCTGGCACATACTCCACCCCCGATGCCAGTCTCACCTTTACTTCACAGCATTTCCTTTAAGGACAATTCATTCATTCACTCAACACCGCTTTGTTCAGTTGTTTCTTTGTCTTACATTGTTTGTTTTCTTCAGTTTTAGATTTACTTTATTTTTTTGGCAAAACTTCTCAGCAGCTGAGCGTCTGTGAGTCCACTGTGAGGTAGACCAAGCTCCTGCCCTTGTGCAGCCCCCATTGTCAAAGACAAGTCTGCACAGAGCAGAGATCTTATGCCGGGAGGGGCAAGGCCTGGCCTCACTGATGAACACCTGACCCTGGAGCAGAAAAGAAGCGACAAGACAATGTTTCCTCTGTGCCTATGATACTAAACATTTAGAAAAGATTAGTTGAGATAATTTGACGGGTGTGGCAAACAATAAATCAATTAATATATTTCCCGCTTTCCCCTCACTTCCTTCTTTTTCCTCCTTACCCTGTTTTTACCCCTTTTCCAGAATAGTCTCAGAAAGTTCTTGAGACCATGATATTCTGGCCATGTGCAAAATCCTCTCCAAGTTACCCTGACAAGAAAATGGGGCCCCAGACGCACACAGAAGTTGAGAAGATGGCCACCAGGATCCAGCAACTCCCAGTGGGGAATCCTGCTTCGGGGGCTGGTCCCTGCCCACCACCCGTTCCCTGGTCCTGGGATGAGCAACCTGCCTCCCTTCCCTTCCTGCGTCCCTGAAGCCCAATAGCACTGCGGTCGATGTTGGAAGCTACCTTCTCCTTTTCCAGTCAGGGCCAGTGTCCAATCTTCTGTTATTTACTTAATATTTTCTTTAAATTGATTCACTCATGTTGCCTAAATAAATAGAACTTAAAAGGAAACTTTATACCACAAGTATAAATATAGAGTTATTAATAATTGCCATAAATAGAAGGGAACTATATTAAAAAGACAATGAAAATAAAACAAGCTTATTAAATTCTAGCAGGATACTCGTTTGCCAAGTTTCTCAGACTGAAACTGTTCTCTCTTTGTTAAAAGGGAAAATTATCATGTGTTAGAGTAATGTTACAGACATGCTTTGATGGATCTAAAAAGAAACTGGAAGGAGAATAACATTCATATTACAGACTTTAGTACCATTTTATTCATCCATTTATTAAATAGTTTGTGCTTGAGTGGATGCTTTTGGGATGAGGGTTATAGCAGAGAATATGAGATAAAGGTCTTCTCTTGAAGAAGGAGATCAGTAAGGAACAAGTAAGTGAAAAAAATCTAATTCTGAGGAAATAAATCAGAGAAATAAACTAGAGAGCGGAGTGTATGTATTAGGCGGGGGCATGTTTTGTGGCAGAAAAATGCTGATATTAGCATTACATTTTGAACAAGTAGAGTTTAAGATTTCAAGGACACACTTGAATAGTGACTGGAACCAGGCCATCTTGAGAGGCTGGGGCGGAAGTGCTCAATGCAAAGATATTACTTACTTTGTTGATCTCTGCAGCCACAGGTCCAGACAGGGTTACCTAGAGATAGGTAGAGAGATACCTGAACAGTTGACACCCCATGTCATGGGCCAGAAAGAAGAGGAGGCATCAGTAGGACGGCGAAGAAGGGCAGACACTGGCACTTCATGGTTCTGTGGCCTCACAGAGGGGCGTGTTTATGAAGGATGGAGTGAGCCATCAACTGGCAAATGCTGCCGGAAGGTGGAATCCAAGGAAAGAATCCACCACTGGGTTTGTCAAAATGCTAGCAATCAGCACCATCGTGATGGCCCTGTGGGACATATACTTAATTGGAGTGGGTGAAAGAGAAGACAGAAATGGAAGGAGGGAAGCCAGGGAGGAGAGGCCTCTCTGTGCTCTTTCAAGGAACTGTGCTGGCACTGGAGGAATTGTGTGTGTAGCTGTGCCTAGAATATTTCATGAGCCTCCCCAACCCCAATCAAATTGTGGATCAAATGGCTTGCAAATTTATCCTAGAAATCCCAGAATAATGAGCCTCTTCTCTGTCCCCACTCCCAAGATGGGCAATACTCCCCTGGGGAGGATGCCCTTTGGGTGCGTCAGCCCAATGCCTGGGAGAGGATCCTTCCTCTCTGGGTACCGCCAGGCTGTGAGCCTGCACACAACCCTGACATGTGTATCAGAAAAGGAAGTGCAGGCTTGGGCTACGAGGCCGCACACACAACTGGGGCTCTTATTCCAGAACGCTGAGAGGCGCCGAGGCCAGCCATGCTCCGGCACAGATATTTATTGATCTTGATTCACAGGATCCAAGAAAAGCTTGGCCACAGACCTTTCTGGTCCAATCATAAGACTATGGGGGTTGGGCATGGGCAAGAGAGAAGGAAATGGAATTTTTAAAAATCTGTCCTTAGGAAAATAACTCTTTGTAAACCTGACTTCTGTGAGCCTGGGGTAGGCAGTCATGCAATGCTCTGTTACTTCTTGGAGTTGGCCATGAATGGGGCTCTGTTAGTGGCTGGCGGGACCTACAGAATCAAAACATGCTTGGGAGATCGGAGAACGGCCTTCCTGGAGTCAATTGTGAGCAGGACCTGTGAGGAAGTGAGCCTTCCTCCTGCAAGCCCTCTCCCTAAGTGGGACAGAAAAGCATTCATGTTCATGTGCACTTCTGTTCTGTAGTGAGAGCACTTAAGTCACACTGAAACCAGATTTACATTTTCTCTTCGGGCTATTTCTGGAAGCTGCCTTCAGATTAGCCTCATCTACACCCATCTTTTGTATCTATATTTGGCCACCAATAAAACCTGCACTAACCAATGGAAAAAACTGGTAGTGTGTGTGTGTGTGTGTGTGTGTGTGTATGAAGACAAATCCAACTTCTGAGATGGTGCCATGTGCCAGGGATCTGGGCTTATAATCTCCTTTAACCTTCCTGACACTTTGTTTTGCAAATGAAAAACTAAGGTTTTAAGAGGGAAATCTCTTGCCCAAGACCATGGTATGACTGAAAGGTGGGCACCCTCTGATGAATGGATTTCTTGCCGGGTTTTCCAGTCTGTCTGTCTTACTGGCAGTCAGCCAAGGTCTGCAGGGAGTCTCATGATTCTTTCAAGTGTGTCTTTATAGGCAGTGCTTGTCCAGAGGATGCACTTGTACCAGGAAGGTGAATGTGCTCCTTCAGGGCATGCAGGTCCCTCCCCCATTGCCACTAGGCCCCCCTCATCCCTGTACCTGCCTGACTCCCATGGGTATTGGCTGTAAGCTCCTGGCTTAGAGTTGGAACTGTGTCCATATCCATTTTTTAAATGTAATCCTTCAGATCTTCTGGGGCTCAAATACCACAAGTCCCCTTCATTTAGATAAAGCAACTGTGGCCCGGGACAAGAGATTGCGATTCAGCCTGGGTCTCCAAGCCTTAGAGTCTCATGTCCAAGCCCTTTCCCATTCTGCTTGGCAGCACTGTGTACGCTCTGAAGACTTCTGCCTCTACTCCTTTCAAACATGACCAAGTTGGATAGTCGAGCCCCTGAGACTGCAACAACTAAGCTCACAGGACCACAGAACCCAACCTACCAGCCAGTGACACCCCTGTCACCATTTTCATACACCGTTATCACTTATTAAGTAACTCCATACATTTTCCCAGTGACCCCAAGAGATTCATATTGTTCTACCCATTCCAGAGGAAGAAACTAAGGTGACGGGACTTGCCCAAGGTCACATGGCTACTAGGTGATGGACTCAGGACAGAAACAGATTTATCTGGCTGCAGACCATAGTCTGTACGATACCCGAGACTGCCCTGCAGGCCCTGTGGTCTGGGTAGTAACGAGAACAGTTGCAGCATCATCCCTGTTGCCTTGTCAATACATATATTTCCAACTAGATAGCCAAGTGGATGATCGGGACAGGCCGTGAGCAGCACATCTCAAGCTATTCTGAAACCTTCTGCTGGAAAGCACATACGCTCTCCTGCAGCCTCCTCTTTCCTTTCCCAGGGCATGGGTTTCTCTGGAAAGACCATGTGACCTTCTACTCTTCTTACCAGCCACTATTACTGATTTGGGAGGAGCAAAACTCAACTCTTCCTCTTTCTCAGCAGTTGTGGATGTGATGTATTGACCATGGGGGCTGGCCCAACCTGTTCACTTTGAAAACCATCTCATGTCCCTTCTCAATGCCTCAAAAACAGAAGGGTCTTCAATTCTCTGTCAAAGCTTCATAACGTCCATCACTCCCAAAGACCAACTATTATGAGAACCTCTTGATAGTGTTAGATTCTGCCTTACTCCTGCAAAGCTCTAAGGGATGATGAGTGAGAACGAAGATGTAAAGTCTTCCACCCGGCCAGTGAACGCTCCCTCCTGCAGTTCTGAATCAGCGCAGAGATGAGAGCACTTTTTCTGAGGTTGAACTTCCATCCAAGCCTCACGGCTTCAAAGATGCAGACCAAATTTGAACCTTCCAAGATGCCAAATCATTGACTCTTGGAAAAATCCCATTTCCTCTCTCGATACAAATGAAAGCATGGAAGCCTTGTAAAGTTGACTCCAAAGGCATCATGCATATCTACAAACTCTTAAAATCCAACATTTGGATGAGCTGCATGGAGATGGATCAGAAACACATGGAGTGGGTTTTCTTTAAGCTGCATCACGGACCTCCAACAGTAAGGGGAAAGTGCTTGCTAAGGTCCATTTGGGAATTACATCTCTGAGCACTTGAAGCATCAGTGAATGTTCCCCCAGGCAGAAGACCCTTTGGCCGTCTTCCCTTCACTCTTATTTTCCTCCCAGCTGGATGTGCTAAGAGGGAAAGGAAATGAGGAATCAAAGAGGACAAAAGCAGGTAACAAGAAGGTGCTCTGTAACTTCGGTGAACTGTAAATACGGAGATTGTAGAGCTGTGTGGACAATTTGAGAAGACTGGAAGAAAGCTCAGTTAGGTTCTTCAAATCAGTGTCTATAAACAGGTTCTATTGGCTTCTCCCTCAGTGACTCAGGCAGAGTTCCTTCTGAGCTGGCCATGGACCTTGCAAATGAACACGCACATCATTTAGAAACTATTTGCATCCTGGAGTGGCCAGAGCACGTTGAATGATTGGAACCATGCAGACCATGTCCACCAAGCCTGGTAACAGACAGGTCGTGCTGTCATGTGCTATTACTCAGCTGACGTTTGAAAGCATGATCTGTTATTTTCCACCTGTTTACTTTTAAAATAAAATCCTGTTGACTAAGTGAATTCTATTTTGAAGACCTCAAATGAAACATTGAGATCAAGTCAACTTTTGACATCCAGCCCACACCAGTTCCCACATGTTCAAGGTTAATGGCCATCTGGTCTAGAAAGGGCCAAAAAGATAGCAAGATGTGTGGAGAACACATTGAAGAGGAGCTCTGACTCTCCAAAGCATTTATAGACCCACCAAGAGCTGCCAGCCCTCTCTCTGGGGCCATCATTATGCAAGTCACTGTGATTCACAATGGTCTGTCTACATGTCAGTCTTCATCACTGGGCTCTGAGTCCCATCCAATAGCCTGATTCTTGTTTATTGTGGGGCACGGGGGGAGGGAATGCTGTGTGTTGCAGTGGGCATGAGTTTCAGCACAGGCTGGCCTGAATGTAATCTCAACTCAGCTTTCCAGGTTTGGGAGAGTCCACGGCTCACTTGCTCTTTGTGGATGTGGCTCACAAAGAACTGCTCATGTGCGCTGCCTTGATCCAGTTCAGAGGCCTGGGTTCACACAACTTCCCCATGTCCATGGGTTTCAAAATCAGAGTTCTTACTCTGTCCTTCCCAGCTAAGTACCAGCAGCAAGAGGATGGCTCTAGGCTCCAAATGTGTCAGGAAACTCACTTCACATTGCCCTTTCCTGGGGCTGGCAGGGGAGATGTGCAAGCACGTGGGATCCGAGGGACTGAGGGTTATTCTACTTTGGACGTGACCCTAAGAGTGAGTGGGGTCCTCATATTTGCTCTCTCCAGTTTTATACCCTGACTGGTGCCAAGAGGTACTGCAGAGGGAGTGGGGTGATATGTCTTTCCCCAAGTGGAGAAGACAGAGACATAAACACAGGCTAACTGAAATACAATACACACAGAGGTAATGGAGGCACAGCGCATGGCCATTCTGAAACTCACGCTCTCCTGTACTTTCCATCTTACAGTAAATATCATGCTCTTTGATACTTAGGTAAAAAGTATTAAAGACTTTATTTTATTTTTTACATTTTAAAAGGACAGTTTTATTAGGCAGAGATGGAAAAAAAGAGGCACCTACATCATCACAGACAGGCAGGAGAGCTTCTAAAAAAGGATTAAAGGTTTTAAAAAGGACAATGCAATACACAAAATGATGAGAAGAGGGGGGAACAGAGACACAGTATTACAGTGGAGTGAGGGGTTTCACTTTGGGGGTGATGAAAGGCTTTGGATAAGAGGATGAGCTGGGGACTTCTCTGGTCATCGATGCATGGACACCACAGCATAGGTTCCCACCCACCCAAGAGATTAAGACTGCAAGTCCAGCAACTAGGGTAGTTTCAGAGTTGCTATAATGCCCTGGATTGGGGGAGGAAGTGAGGGGGTGGGCAGCAGGAAATGACGAAGAATTAGGGCCTGAACCCAGAAACTCTATGTACTAGCTGCAATTTTCATCCCAAAGGGAGAGAGCAAATGTAACCAAGTTAGGGCCTGACTCAGGGTCCACATTTGCATTTTACAGTCTCTGGGGTACCAGGTGTGGCAAGAAAATTAATATTTAGAGGCTTTATTCAAATGAAAGCAGAGGCTAGAAGATGGGTCTCATGCACCTGCGATCAGCACACACAACAGACCCACCTGGAAGAGACAGACCTATTGACAGGAAGTGTCCTGCAGTGCGGCCCCAGCAGAGAGCAAGAGGAGCACCCAGCCCACAACAGGACCACCAACAGAGAAGCATGGCCACCACCCCGCAAGGCCCAGCTTCCTCCACAGGCTGTTTACAACAGCCCCTTGAAAATCTGTGTAAGAACTCCTTTTGCCATAAGGAAACATGCACGTGTTTCTCATGCGGTCTCACTTTCCAAACTGCCCTTTGCTGTTGTTTCTGAATAAATCCATTTTACTAGGAATAAGTAGCTGCTTATGTGTTTGAATGGAACGGAGCTGAACCAGGACACACCCTAATCAGGATGAGGATTTTGGTCTGTGTCTATGGGGAAATGGGCCTCTGGGCAGGACTCAGAGGCCACCTGCCTCCCCCAGGCTCCTCACCGTCTCCCTTCCCACTGTGAGGAAGAGGCCCTGACAGACTTCAATGGGCCATCCGTCTTCATTAAGTGCTTCATTGTCTCCAAGAGGGCCACAGTCCTTGGAAAGTCAGCTTGATGGAAGCACTGTGACCCCAGGCTATTTAGAAATAAAGGCTAATTGACCATAGGAAAATCAAACAGATACCCTCACTGGTGTTTCAGCTGTCTGCCCAGTCACACTTCTACTTCAGCCTCAACAAAGGAGATGCCTGTCCAGGGCCCACAGACCCTCCCAACCAGTGGAATTATCCAGGGATATCTGGTTCTCTCCAGTGAAGAAGTGGAATGAGGGCACTGCCTCCCAAGGGTCAGAGATCGCTCCCAAGAGCACAAGGCCCTTCACCACCCATTCAGCCCAGTGGGCCACTCTGTCCCCACATGTTAGACTTTTTCCTCAGAGTGAATATCCCATTACTGGAAAGAATAGAAGAGCAAGGCCCTGCTAGGTGTTGTATATTTTGGTCTGGATGTTTGAGAGCAGTTGGCTTGTGCAGAAATTGAGCTTTGGCAAAAGGTTGTTTCGTACTTCATTTAGTGCCTTTCAACAGGCTGGGCCTGGGGCATCAGAGGTGAGGACTCTGCTCCCTAGCAGTGCATGGCATGAGCATGTGTGTGTTTGTACGTGTGTATACCTGTGTGCATGTGCTGAACCCACTATGAGTCCATAACTGAGCTGAGCTACTGTCCTACTTCAGTCCTCCCGGCATGAGGACAGTGTCCCTCACCTCTCAGGTGGCACCTATAGGCAGAAGTGTATTTCAAGGAGACTCCCATGTGATTGATGCCGATGAACCCCTGATTTCACACACTCTGCATCACCTCACAATCCATAGTGGGGCTCCTGCTTTTTAGTCAGTTCATTCCTGTTAACGCATGTTACGTCGAGGCTGGGTAAAGTGCCTGTCCTGACACACCCCTGCACCCCACTCTGCTCCTCTGAATTTTTTGAAACCTCCTGATGACAGTCACTTTTCAGGGTCTTACGGTCTCTTTCATTCCGCTAATATCTACTGAGCACTGACTGTCGGACACCGGACACTGTACTTAGCAGCAGGGGTGGAGCAGTGAAGAAACAAACAGCTGGGGAGCTGTGGCCTAGAGTAACTTGTGGTGTGTCACTGACAAGCAGATGCTGTCTTGAGAACGTCCTGTCCTCTCCCCACCTGCCTTCTAGTCAGTCACCAACACAGCATTCACAAGGGGGTCGTGGCATTCCCTGAAGAGCTGGACACAACACTGATTGCTGGGACCCACCCAGTGTTTCTGACCAGTGGGTGTGGGGTGTGGCCTGAGAATACGCACTTTTAACAGGGCCCCAGGTATGGTCAAGATGGCCAGCGGTGCACCTGGAGAAACACTGGTGTCTCTTGAGAGTAACTTCATAGAGGAGTTGGGGGTTGAGGGTGACCCAGAGGGAGAGATGCCTTGGAAGAGGGTGAAAAAGAAAACAGAAATCCAGCTGCTGCTGCCTCTCAGAAGCTGGATGGAGAGGCTTTCCTCCTGGGACATGCAGACTGCAAGTCACCTGTGTCCGAGTGTCCCCAGAAAAAGCGCCGTTTTACATGTGGGATTCCAAAAAAAGAGAAGGACACAACAGAGTGTCTCTGGCTGTGTGAAGGGCAAGGGAGGAAAGGAAGCCTTTTCAGTTGTGCTCTGCTGACACATCATCTACTTAATCCCCTCACCAGCTTTGGGGTGAGCACGATGGTCTCCATTTTACAGATGAAGGAAGTAAGGTTCAGAGAACTTAAATAACTTGTCAAGCTCGCAAATGCTGAGATTGTAGAGCATGGATCAGAACTGACACCTGTGGCTTTTTGGGCACATGTTACTCTTCCAGTGTGGAAGAACTAGAGAGAGAAACCAGGAGTAGCCACAGTTCCCTTTGGAAGGGATCCAGGATATTTTGCGCAAAAGGCATTGACCGAAACAAGCTGTCAGAGTACACCAGTGAGCCAGTCTCAGACCTCTGTGAATAATGGCTGTAGGTCCCAAAGTGTGGGGATCCTAAGACACTGCCATCTGCTGAATTGACCCCTTACCCCAAAATTCATATACTGAAGCCCTAACTGCCCAAGTGACTGTATTTGGAGGTAGAACCTTTAAGGAGATGATTGAGGTTAAATTAGATCACAAGGGTGGAACTCTCTGACCTGGTAGAATTGATGCCCTTATAAAGAGGGGAGACACCAGAGATTTGTGTTTTCTGTGTGAGGAAGCAGAGAAGGTGTCCTTCTGTAAGTCAGGAAGAGAGATCTCACCAGAAACCAGCCATGCCGGGACCTGGATTTTGCACTTTTTGGCCTCTAGAACGCTGACAAAAAAAATTATTTTCTTAAACTACTCAGTCTATGGTAAAGCATTGTACTAATCTAAGCAGACTAACACGGGAATATTCCAGTTGGGCAACTGTCCCTTAGTTTGAGGAACTGATTAAAAATATAGGTCATAAAGGGTTTTAGAATAGTGGAGAGGCCTTTGCTCCTGAAACCTTTACCACCTTTGTTAACTCTACAGATAAGATTCCATATGGTTGGAGAAAGGGAATCCTGTCTTTAAAAAGATCTTGTTCTCTCCTCTTCCTGCAAATTTAATTAACAGACATTTTATCCCAATGTTTTTCTGTTTCTTGGTTGACACTCTCTAGGTCAGGGTTTTTTAGGCCAATGTTTTCCAGATGTAGCCAGAGACTTTATACACAGTCTAATGTTCAACTGATTCATCATAATTATGCTGCCTATTGTAACCTTCAATGACCTTTATCTTCCTGATGTAACTTGGTTATGGACAAAGTTACATGAGGTCAACAAAGAGTTTTGCTTTTAAATAATGGGCCAAGTTTGCAGCGCCTGGGCCTTAAGTTCTGAGGAATCATCTCTTAGCATCACCCTGAATCTTCCTAGCAGTGATGCTAATGCAAAATGATTCTGTCTATCTATCTATCTGCCTGCCTGCCTGCCTGCCCGCCTACCTACCTACCTAACAATCATCAATCTATGATGATTCCCTAACTTCTAGAGGAATAATAACAGGAACCCAGAAGTGAAAAATTTCTGTGAAAATAGGGAGAATAGCAGCAATCTAAATATGGCTGTGTCTGACTCTTTCATCATAATCAAAATTTAATCATAAATAGTAGCAGACAGCTAAATAGCATCACATTCTTGAGGGGAACACTAATAAACATAAAAAAGCCGCCAGCATCTCCTCAGTTACCAGTGTATCCTCATTTACCCTCACTTCCTAAGGCAGCTGGGCCATCAGTTCCAAGAGCAGATTAGAATACTGTACATTTGAAGTTTTATTGTTTCTCTTTTTATTGCTATTTTGGCCATATTAAATAGTCTCTTGTCTCTATTTTTAAAAAGTGTGCTTAAAATATCACCATACTGTTATTTTACTGGGGTTTGGTGAGAGAGCAGAGACAAATGAACATGCTTAATCAGAAACTCAGAGTATTTGCAGGTCTAGAAGTATATACTTTCTTTCCACTCCTCTAAAAGGATATACAACAATGAAAAAGTGATCTAAGGAAAAGGAAAAAAATATAAACTTTTAATAATTGAAGAGTATGCTAGCACTTAACTTTGGATAAACCTAAGCTATATGGAAGGTCTAGAAGTCAATTGGTCTAACAAGAGAGTCTCAAGAATGTTATCAAGAAAAAACATGACTTTTCCAAAACATAGTGTTATTTCAGGGTCAGACAATCCTAGTGATTATGTAAAAAACAAGCAAAACATTCTATTTTTTACAACAAGAAAAATATATGCCATTGATATTTCAGGAAAGTTGTGAAAGAAAACCGTATGAAAAACCTAAATATTACATGATTTGAGGGGAATTAGGGGCTATAAAAAAAGAAAATCTTTTTGGCATGGAATAATTACATTCGAGAGGCACAGGTTTAGTGATAAAAGCATACATCATTTTTCTGTTCTAGTCACCCGACTGAAATATTACAAATAACAATATCATAAAGGTGGTTTCATTTTTATTTTTAAAATTTACCTATATGCAAAGCACAGAAGACTTTTATTTTCCATGAATTCTAATAGACACATTTCCCTCCCACATATTTTAACTTCCCTGAAATTGTGATGTAATTTATATAATCCATGGAGTATCATTGACAGCATTTTTTTTTACTTAATGGAACATGAAACAATGATAAGTCTTAAAATTGGTGACATGCTAGATAAGATTCAACAAAATAGGAAATATTTACAGAGGATGAAAATATTAGAAACCTATAGTTTGAAATAAGACTAGAATGAACAGAAGATGAGATGGAGAATGGAGATGGAGAACAGAGATGGAGAATCAAGGAAATTAAAATTTTTGATTCTTTTAACTTACATGGTGGAGCATCAAAAGGTGTTGTGTAGAGATCAAGAAATAGTTTTGAGCATATTTTAAAATCAAAAAGGTAAGCTAAAAGAACTACAGGAGAACTATCCTCAGGTAATGTGAGACATAATGGCCTGGAATAGTAATGTAAGTAGTATAAACACATGTTCTTCTTCTATTCAGATGAGTACTGTAGACTCTATCTGTGCCCAAACCCCTGTGTATTTTATTGATCGCTTGAAAGTAGCACCAGCTACTCTAAAATTCAACTTTTAGCTTTTAAAGACTATTCCCAACCTAAGGGGTTTATAAAAATATATTTTTTAAATCATTTACTCATTTCACTGAAAATCTGCTTACCATCTCTTGGAGGAAGCATTGTTCAAACCCAAATGTGGTGTTCTTCATGGAGATTCATGTTTGATTGGGGTGCTTAACTAATTTTACTGCTTCGAACGTTTTCAAGACTAAAACTCCAGTGTCCATTTAATAAGATGTGTATATTGGGACTCAACCCCCCTTATAGTCTGCATTTTCTAGTAGCTTTACAGTAAGGGAGGATGGCGGCGCACCCAGGCAGACGCAGGCACACGCGCCCCACGCACGTGCTCAGCGCTGAGTCATTGCTGGCATCTCGGTTTTCACAGGAGGAGGCGGACATTTCCTGCGTTCAGCTTCTCGCCAAAGCTTAGGGGGTCTGCCTTTAATCAGCAACTGAGCAGCTGCCCCTGTTGTAGCTGCTGGACAGGATAGTCTTCAGTTTGCTGACACGTGATAGGGATGATTGTTTAAAAACATCATTCTTTTTTCATTCTTCTAGTATTGTGAAACCTACATCCATATCAAGTCAGCTTCACCAGGAGTCAGGCACCAGGAGTATACAGGCTATTCCTCCTACTAAATTGCTTTGTTGCATGGTGCAATTTTTTACCCAGCTTGTGAGGTTACCCTATGTAAGACCTGGTAAGATTTCCCTAGCAGATCATTTATTATCCCACACTCATTCTCTTTAAAAACTCCTAGTCTTAATTCCTACCTATTCTGTCACCAAGGACTGTTGAGATTCTTGCAGGGACTTGTTCTGCTTTATCCTATCATCTCCATTAACTGTGAGATGCATGGAGTCCCATTCTCAGATGGGTGGCAACAATTCTTAGAGATGAATTTTTCTTCACCGTTAGAAAATGAAGTAATGTGATATGTAGTGATGATCCTTATTCCTGAATACATTTTCTGTCCTCTCCTTTGATTCTCTTCATTCATTTCTGTTTCTATACCATTAATCTATTGTATATATCCTGATAAATCACTCCGGTCTTTTTGTAACAAAAAGGAATTCATCAATAACTAAAATATCTCTCAAGCCAAATCCACAAAGCAGGTGACCTTATGTCTACTACACAGATAAAAAAACGTGATGACTGGAGACTGAATCAACCAAGAAGACACAATTGGAATAATTTCTGTCTCGTTCCAAAGTCCACTGGACTTAACACCCTTCTATGCCTATTATGCATGATCTTCATGCAGGACATGCTAGTCAGCAAGGACAGTGTCCACTTGGGCTTCAACTTGGACAAGCTGTGCTGTTCTTCCTGGTAAGGACCAGATGTGGCGCCTACCTAGCTGATGTGATGTGGCCCCAAGCACCCTCAATGCTTCTACCTCCAGCTCCTCACTGCCCTCTCTGTTCTACCCCAGCCTCCATGTTCTCCCATGGAGCTCCCTGAGACTCTGGGTCAGGAACGGATCTGCCTGTGCTGATGGAGGAGAGAGGGAGATGGCGCAGAACACTGAGGATGGGGCAGAGCACTGCAACAGCTCAGCCTTCTGTGCTGAGTGTTTTTGCTCCTGTCAGATTTGCCTTCACCCGTCTTCTCTCTGCCTTGTAACTAAACCAGTCTCCACATAAGTCGGGACAGGCACTCAGGCTGCTTCTCTCTCGCACCCCTGGATTAGCCCAGCGCTTAGCATGTAGTAGGTGTTCAGCAAGCGCCAGTTCCCTCTATAGTTCATTCTATCCTGAATTTGGTTTGAGCAGCTCTTGTTCCTCAGTCATCCCCTTATGGATTCTAGGGGCCATGCTGGCTCCTCCTCCTTCTCCTGGCTTTTGCTCTCACACACTGGACCTGATAAAAGCCCCAACATGATTTATCAAACACCTCTCTCCTCCAGGCCTGAGCCCCTTGGGCATTTTGAAAGGAAACAGTCTCCATGTGCTTCCAATCGGGCTCCAGTGAGCTCATCACGTCGTCGTTCTGTCGGAGCAGGGGGTGTGCAGGACACCCTGGAACTGGTTCGTGGCTGTGCTTAAAGATGTTTTCTTAGAAGCAGGAAGTTACATCTTGCCAAGAAGAAATGAAAATAAAGCCCCCAAGGGTTCGCTCCGGGTTCGTTGTTGCAGTGAGCATTTACAGTGTGCTGGGACCTGCTGGGGAGGAAGTTGGCACAGGCCTCTGTCTGGGGCCTTAGAGATGCAGGCGAGGCAGACCCAGCCAGGGAAACGGGGTCCTCCCCACGGGCCCTCCCCCAGGGTCTACCTGGAGGCCTGTGTCTCCCCTCACTTGCGCGCACGTTTAGCATTGTTGGCTGCTCTGCTGTTGACAATCTTGCTCTCACCTCATGGACACGAAGCAAATTGCTTCACTTCTTTGGGCAGCAGATCCTGCACTGTGGATCCTGTGCTGCTCACACATCTTCCTCCCCTCTCAGGAATCCCCTTGCTTTTCTCTGCCAGGCTCAGGGCAGGCTATTTACTTAAAGTCATTCACCGGGTCAGTGGGACTAAGAAATCAACAGTCCTGGAGTGCGAAGAGGAGTCCAACAGACTTTCCCAGAGGAAGGGGCTCCTCCCTAGGCTATGGGGTGCTCCCAGGGCAGGCTGCTCTGGTCCGGGAAAGCAACATGGGTAGCCTTCACCAGAAGGGGCTAGGGGGTTATGATTCTTTGTCACCTGCTGGGAAATCTCTTGGCAGTCAACACAGAATTCACTTCTACCTTTATCATTCCTTCAGTAAATACTGAAATTCTTTCATTTGGTCAATGAGAAATACAGCTGGCCTTTTCCCTAAAGTCTAAGCTCCTTCTGGTGAAGGCTTTGCAATCTTAGAAAAACTATATAAAAGTCTCATTTTTCTCTATTGGAAAATGGGGATAAAAATGTATCCCTTATTGGGTCCTCACGTAGATCAAACTATACCCGATGGTCCCTCTTGCCCAAGGGAATGAGGTCACTGGATCCCTGAAGCTTTAGCACAGACATCTCTCAGAACTTAGTGATTCAAGACTGCAGGTCCGTCTCAGAGATTTGGAAGACAGGAACTGAGTTTTAGTCCTCTAGGTTTCCCCCGGACTCTGAGAGGTTAATCCTTGCTCCCGCAGGGTGGCTGGGATGAATAGGACACTGCCCTTGTTTTATATATCATAAATATGATGAGAGAGGGTTGTGGATCTCAGCACAACCAAAGAAAGGCATTTTCAACAAAAGGAACAGTCTGACTACTGAATCAGCTTCCTTGGGTCCCCTAGCCCTGAGGGTTTTTACAAAAAGTCTCGATGGTTATATTTTAGGAATGCCTTATTGATTAGCCATGAATCATTAAGGATTGGATTACATTCTGAAATATGGCACATAGCTAATTAATGATAAATGAGTTCATTTTTGTAAAGTACATTGACCCATTTAAAAAAAAAGTTCTATTTTGCCTCTTAAATTTTATGTATTCTTATGGTTTTTCTCTATTTATGAGAAATGACACCAGTTTTCATTTATGAAGTAACACTTATTTTAAAATAACAGAAGCAATAATATTTATGATTATTTTAAAAATTAGTTATTTTATCCTTAAACAAAATATGTGTAGAAATTGTAAGGTGAAAACTATAAAATATCCATGGAAGAAAACAAAGAATATCTAAATTTATGGAGAGATACAGCAGATTGGAGATTCACTATAGTAAAGATGTCAATTTTCCTTAAGTTGATAGTCAGGTTTAATGTGATTTTATCAGATACCAGGATAATTTTATGTAAAAAAGGCAAAATTGTTCAATACTCATATGAAAAGAGAGGAAATTTAAATAGCTAAAACAATTTTTCAGCCATCCAAGCTGTGGAATTTGGTTTAGGAATAGATCCATCAGTGAATCAGTGGAATTGGATAAAGAGCTAAAAAACAAAGCCACACTAATATGTCCCTCTGATTTTTGACAGACATATAAACTCCATTCAATAAAGACAGTTTTTTCAATAAATGATGCTGGAACAATTGGACATAATATTCTAAAAAGAAGAATTCTCAACCTAAGCATTATATATCCTTTACAAAAGTACACTTAAAATAAATCATGGATTATAAAACATGAAACTACAAAAAAGAAAATAAAATGGCCAGAGAATATCTAGGAGCTACAGTTAGGCCAAGAATTCTTTGACTTAGCACCAAAAGAACAATGTATAGATAGCAAATTTGATAAATTAGACTTTGTAAATACAAAGATGTTTACTCCACACACACCCACACAAAAAAAATTCTAAGAGAATGAAAAAAGCTATTGACTAGGAGAAAATATTAGCAAACCACATATCCAACAAAGGATTTGTATCTAGCATATATACAGAACTCCCAAACCTCGACAATAAAAAGTCAAACAACCCAATTAATAAATAGACAGAGACAGAAAGACACATTTTGCCCAGGAGGCTGTCCAGAGGTAGAACGAGTGTGTGTAAAGATGTTCAACATTACGCCAGGGCACCTGGGAAAGCATATGACCCACCTGTGCACAGTCTTCACCTTCAGGGGCTCCTAACCGCCACGGTCAATGTTAAAGAACATACCCCACACCCATCTGACCATGGCCATTTTCTGCCTCCTCTCTGCCAGGGGAGCCTATTCAATCATTGAAAACCCTATATTCTAAAAAGAAAAATCCTCAACTTAAGCATTATATCCTTTATAAAAATCCACTTAAAATAAATTATGGATTATAAAACATGGCACTTCCAAAAAAAAAAAAAAATAGAGAATATCTAGGAGCCTGGGTCAGACCAGTTGTTCTTCGACTTAAGAACAAAAGAACTTCCATCCACAGGGAAGGTCTGGAGGCCGGAATCAGCATGAGAACTTCACATACACCCATCCACATCCCACAAATCACACAAAGATCCAGGACATTTGCACGAGCTCTCCTTTATTTAGAAAAGGTCTCAGCACGCCTGCATTGTCTTCATGGAGGCGAACTAGCCTCCCTGGCAAAGCCTCTGCATCTTGGAAAGCCCCTTAGTGTGTATTGACTCCAGAAAAAAAGAGGTGGAGTTGGAATTTCACCCTCCCAACACCTCCTAATGCTTTCGAGATCCTGGCTTCAAAATAACATCAACTCAACACCCCCTACACTGGGCGTGGGGCCTCCTAGGGACCGTCACTTGATTGCCGACATGTGTGATGGCACAGAAAGCTGCTCTGTCTGTAACTTGTTCGGAGAGATGAGGAGTAGATTTAGCCAACGTTTTATTGACAGCAACTTAAGAAACTGTGGGATGAAGGATTCCGGATGCTCCCTGATTGTGTTAGCAGTCTCCCTCGTGGATACCAAAATGTGGTCTGTAGACAAACAGAGCCTCCTTACAACTCAGACCTTTGCCAGGCAGCATCCTGCAGCCAGCTGGGACCTGCAGTGCTGGGCTGATATAGACCAGACTGCTTAGGGAAACTGGGGCCCTGTGCAGGGCTCCCCAGCATCGGGACGCACCACCAGACCTAGATAATCTTGATTTACTGAAGTGCCCAATCAAGCAGCTTCAGCCTTCAAGCCTCCCACGTGCAGGTGAGTTTCCTGTCAGCCTCAAGCAGTTGGCAACTGCAGAAATGTTTTGTGAATGTGAGGGGCTGTGCCTCAGAGGGAGAGTGATGAAAAGCAGATGAAGGCAAGAGTCGGCGATGGGGCTCCTCCTGGGGAGCATTCCACTCTGGGCAGAGGGGCCCGCCAGGCTGGGGAGGTCTCTGTGCCTCCAACACCAGGTCTAGTTTGGCTGGATTCATGGGAAATGTTCCCACACGAAGGGCCATGTCGAGAGCAGACTGAGAGTTCCGATGCTGGAGTTTGCTGCACAAACACCAGGACGCCCAGACTGCAGAGTTCACATCAGTAGGTGTGCGGGACTGCCAGATCCTCCCTGGAACCATCTGCAGACACAGATGGGCTCGACCCCACCCACGGGATGGGAGACTTTGAATGAAGTGAATAAAGACAGCTGGCTGCCTCCTGACCATAGGGAGGCTTTTCTGGGCTCTCATTACCTCCTTCTAGCAAGTTTTTATTCACTCCCCAAAGCACTATACAGGGGCCACCTCCCCCAGGAAGCCCTCCATCTGAGTCCACAGGTTTTATCAGACTACATGCATCACACAACGTGGGCACAGATGGCTGAGTGCTTCCCTGTCAACTGGGCACCCCTTGCAGACAGACTTATGTTGCTTCTCTCTCAGTGCCCCTGCCTAACTCTAGTTCTGGCACAAAATAGGTGTTACATAAATATATGTTAATACCATAAGTAAATATTTTTGCATTGGTTTCCTCAACTTCAAAATAGTGGAGGTCATTCATGGGTTCAGTGTACAAAATGGACTCACTGTTTTTACTATTTGTAAAGCAGCATGTGTTCACCTCCCTCTCCCCTTCCCCAAGGAGTATCCTTCCTCCTGGCCTTGGGTCGTCCATCCTGTGAACACAGATCAGGCTGGCCACCTTGCCCAGGACGTCTCTCTGATAACCAGGAGTTGCTCTCACTAAAATGGCTGAAACCTGTCCCCAACAGACAACTCCCCCATACACTCCTAACACAACGAGATCCGTGAGGACACAGAAGACGTGTACGCTGATAGTGCTCATGACCTTGAATCACAAAAGGCATCACATTATCCTTGGTGTTGACCATGGACTAGAGGAAGTACCAAATGCATGAGCTCCCCTTTGCCACACTGCTTACTTCTGATGGGTTCTAACACAGGTCTGAGTAGAAGTGTTATGGGTCAAATTGTGTCTCCCACCAGCCACCCCCTTCCTGTGGTGGAGCCCTAACCCCCCATGCGACCATATTAGGCTACAGGGCTTTTAAGGAGATGGTTAGAGTCAAACGAGATCATCAACATGCAGTACTTCTTTTGTCCTTATAAAAGAGGAACAGACATCAGAACCTTCTTCCCTCCTTCCCTCCCTCCCTCCCTCTCTCTCTCACTCCGTCACTTCCTCCCTACATCTCCTCTCTCTTCTCACTGAGGAAAAGTCACAGAACGTGAAGGCAACTATCTGAAAATCAAGGAGACACACATCAGGAGAAACCAGCACCTTGATTTCCAGTCTCCAGCTTCCAGAAGCATGAGGAAGTTATTTTTCGGTTGTTTAAGGTACTGGATCTGCGGTGCTTTGTTCTGGCAGCCCAAGCAGACTCAGATAGGCCACGCTCTAACCAACCTGTGCAAAGATGACGGACAAGATGCCCAGTGGAAAAGTATGAGGGAAACAGGGCAGAAGCAAAGGTGTCTGTGGCGGGTAATACTTCCAGAGGTCTGGAGATGTTTTTGTTCAGTCTTTATGGGCTGAGGATGGTCATGGAGCTAAAATGCAGAGATGGAAGAGTCTGTCTTTGACTTTTGAGTTACGAAATAGACTTGTGTGGCTCATGGGAGTGACAGTAGAGTAATAAGAAAGTATTTTTAGATATATATTTTAAAAATTGAGAAGGCGGAGCCACATCCACAAATAAGCATCCCCACGGACCAGAAGCAGTGTATGCCACCAAACGCTCAGCACCAACCTGCAGGGACAGACGCTGGTACCTTAAAGTCGACCACCTTGGGGAACAGGGTGGAGGTCACCTCACTGGGGGTGGTCCTGGAACTAGGCTCCCCGCAAGAAGCCCATAAGGAGGTTGGCCTCCTGAAACAGGATGACTTCAATGATAAAATATTATTTTCATAAGCTGAAAATGCAAATTCAAAAAACAATTTGTGTTTTTTTTTATTAAAATATTTTAAAATTTACATATACTTGCCATTAATTGTAATCCCCATGTATTCCCCATCACCATCGCACCAGTGCACCATCACCTC